>JAJOZX010001843.1:602500-670000 GCA_023014485.1 Bathynomus jamesi | reverse complement strand
CAAATTATATTATTTGTATGTATAAAATCCTTAAAGACTTTTTTCTCCCATGCATACATATATACACCTCGTACACCTCATAGTAGTTTCGTGCATTGGTCTCTCTTCACACGAAGGTCAAGCTGGTGGTCCCGCCTATAGGCCTGGCTTGATGGAGGAGAGAGCTGCTCTCTTGCGCTCTCCACCGCACATAACCAGGTACACCCGGTTCATCTGGTGCCGTTCTAAGCCAGGACTCTAGTCTTCTTTTGAAGGCTTCAACTTTGACCCCTGTCATGTTCCTGAGGTCCTTTGGAAGCTGGTTAAAAGTCTTGGCTCCCTGTCAACCAAGCTGTTTTCTTTCAGTGTTGAGGAGGTCCCTTATCAGGTCTTTAGTGTGGGAACACTATAAATTCTGCCTTTCCTATTTTTCAGTGTTGTATGGGTGGTAATTGGTTTTAGGTTGAGGTTTGGTATCAGTTTTTCGATCATTGTCATACCTTTCAACCTTTCAAATGTTCCGTGCAATAATTCCTCAGTTCACGAAGGTCAAGCTTGTCGCCCCTCATCTCGAGTTGGCCTGGTGAAGTAGTGAGTTGGTTTCTTGTACTCTCCACCTCACATAGCCAGGTATGCCCGGCTGATGGGGATTGTTCTGAGCCAGGCGTCTAATCTTCTTTTGAAGACGTCCACCGCAACACCACTCGTGTTCCTTAGTTCATTGGGCAGCTGATTAAACAGTCTTGGTCCTCTCACAACAAAACTACTTTATTTCAGGGTTAATGATGTTTCCTGTGGTGTCCGGCGAATTTGTCTACAACAATTTGTCTAAAGATACAATTCATCTACAACAATTTGTCTACAACAATTTATCTACAGCAATTAGTCTACAGATAAAATTTATCTACAATAATAATTTGTCTACAGATACAATTTGTCTAGAGAGGAAAAATGAAAGCTATTTGATGTTAATTATTATTAATTTTTTCAAAAAAATGAAAAATTTGTTTCTGCAATCGGTTTTCTTGAGAAATGATAAAGAAAAATGTTATTGGATATTGAATAAATTTATTTACTGAAACGACGCAATACACTCCAACATCTTTTTGAATAAGTCCGAGCTGGTGTGGCGCTTACGCCATACAAATTCACCAAAACTGACAAGAATTAGTGCGATATCTTGCAAAAAACAATAGTATAAGAAACTCGATTAGGTCAGGTCAGGTTAGGTCAGGTTAGGTTCGGTTAGGTCAGGTCAGGTTAGGTTAGGTCAGGTTAGGTTAGGTTAGGTCAGGTTAGGTTAGGTTTCTCAAGAAAACCGATTGCAGAAACAAAATCAGGGTCATCGATTGCCCTTGTTTTCAATTTCGTAGGAAAATCGAGCGCAGTCCATGAAACATACTAGGTCCAATATTAGTAATAGTTTCTCTAGACAAATTGTATCTGTAGACAAATTATTGTAGATAAATTGTATCTGTAGACTAATTGTTGTAGATAAATTGTTGTAGACAAATTGTTGTAGATGAATTGTATCTTTAGACAAATTGTTGTAGACAAATTCGCCTAAAACCGTTCCCTGTCTAGCCTTCAATTTGAGAACACGACACAGTCTTCATTTTCTACTTTCCACCGTTGTTTGGGGAGTTACAGGGTTCAGAGTAAGATTAGGGACTAGTTTCTCCATTATTTTCCAAGTGTAAATAATGGTGTATCTCTCTCTTCTCCTTTCCAGTGGATATAGGTTTAGTTCGCGTAACCTTTCCCAGTAATTTAGTTTTTTGCACCCCTTGATCTTGGCTGTGAAGTTTCTCTGAATCCCTTCTAGCTGTCTAATGTCTTCTCTTTTATATGGGGATGTTAGGACCGAGCAGTATTCCAATTTGGGTATGATCAGGGTTTTCACTAGAGAAATCATTACATTCCTATTCCTTCGTTTAAAGGTTCTCAGTATCTGCCCAGTTATTCTCTTTGCTCTGTTTATTGCTATCTTATTTTGTTTTCCAAATTTTGTACCATCAGTCATTACAACTCCTAAATATTTTGCTTTAGAACTTCTCTGAATTTCCTGTCCATTTGGGGTATAATATTCCATGAATTTTAGGTCCTCTCTTTTTCCGTACCGTAATATCTGAAATTTCTCAGTGTTAAACTTCATTTGTTGTTTTCCGTCCATTTGTAGATTCTGTTCATGTCGATTTGGAGAGATCCTATATCTTCTGGGTTCCTTATTTTTCTACTGATCTTTGTGCCATCGGCAAAGGATGTTACTGTGCTGTCTCTGGTAACGTCTTCATTTATGTCAGTTAGCATGATTATGAAGAGTAGTGGACCTAATACCGTTCCTTGTGGTACTGAGCTGAGGACCTCTGATTCTGATAATGATATTCCTTGTACTGTAACGACTTGCTGCAGCTCACTTAGGAAATTGTATATCCATTTCCCTACTTTTCCTGTTATTCCCATATATTTTCGTTTATGTATTATGATTCCATGGTCACGCTTGTCGAACGCTTTGGCAAAGTCTGTGTATATTACATCATAGTTTTCATTATTTTCCAGTGCATCAATAATGTTGTTGTAGTGTTCCATTAGTTGTGATAGGCATGATCTGTCTGACGGAAACCCATGTTGGTTATCATTGAATTTTTTCTGAGTTTCCAAAAAGTCATAGATTTTCTCTCTAACTATTCTTTCAAATATTTTAGTGAGATGAGATGTAAGCGACACAGCCCTATAGTTTTTGGCCTCGGATCGATCTCCTCCTTTATATATTGGAACTATGTTCGCGCTTTTCAGGATGCCCGGTATTTCTCCCGTGTCTAGTGATCGTCTCCATATTCAATATAGGGGCTCAGCGATTGCATTTTTGCAGTTTTTGATCAGTGTGGCATTTCATTTGTCCGGTCCTGCCGCTGAGTGTGCTTGTGTAATATCATCTGTCGTAAAGTCGAAGTCCGTTACACTTTCCCCTATATATAAAAATCGGATTGTACTAAGTTACAACGGGAATGTTACCATTTAGTAACGTTAGTTATTGTTGAACAATAACTTATTGGGCTGCTAAAATAATTGACAAATTTATTAATTAGTTTATTCGAATCACCAGATTGTTGTACCAGTAATCAAGGTAAAGCAGGCAGGATTAAGGTTGCGCGGGGCCCGCGGCACATTCGTAACAGGGGCCTCTTGCCTCGGTTACGAACATGGGCGTCGTGGTTAGGAAAAATGAAAATGTAGGTCGGCCATTAGTGAAGAAATGAAAATTCCATTAAAAATCGCAAAATTGCAAAAAAAAAAGACAAAAATGATGAATTGCAATATAAAGATCAGTGATTACGGGTTACTAGCTCGGGCGAAAGCGTCAATAATCTGCAGCGCAATCGCAACAACGGTTGCAGCGACAAACACTGATCGTGACGTGTACAGTGTGCTTGTGCGCATGGGGTGTGCTGCGATATGCATTCGCAGCGCGAGGTCCCCGGAAGCAAGGGGCCGGCAGCATATGCCGCTTTTGCCATATGGTTAATCCGGCCCTGAGGTAACGGATTGATTGCGCGGTTTTTCACTATATTTATAATAAAAACTGTGACAATGGTTAACAATGAATTACGTTCATACAGTACACATTTCTCACTTCACACTACAAAATCTTAAAAAAAAAAAAAAAAAAATTGCATCGAGTTCAAGAGCCTCGGAGTCCCTTGGAAAGGTGACCATAAATGTTCCCACTTCTCGCTCCTCACTACTGCTGCTCCCTGTTTGAGATGTACTGGTGCTCTGCCTGATTCATTTTTCATAAACTTCTGCAACACTCTGCAACACAGCCTTTCCTCAAATTTCCGACCTGTTGAAGGCCACCTTTTCCCTCACTCTTTCTTCACTGAAACTCAGTTGTCACGACTGACAGCAACTCTTTTTATGTACGTTCCTACTTTCTCTATACTCAATTTCATTCTAAAGGTGGATGTTGCTTATATGTATTCAACGACCTAACTTACTCTCGTATTCCCGAACTTCAATCCTCCGAATTCTACACCTTGTGGCTGTGGCTTACATGCCAATGTCGAACGAAATACATCTGCGCTGTCTACCTTTCCCTAATTCTACTGACTATCCAAAACTCTTTGACCCCCTTACTTCCAAAGTGGAATACATTCTATCCCACTCTCTTTTCGCCGAATTCTCCATTTTAGGTGATTTCAATGTTCATCACCACCTTTGGCTTTCCTCCCATACCACTAACATCCCTGGTGAACTAGCTTACAACTTCTCTATCCTGAATGACTTAGAGCAGACTGTATAGCACCCACCTCGTATCTCCGATCACGTTGGAGATAGGCCCAGCATTCTGGATTTATTTCCCACCACTCATCCTTCTTTTTACTCGATGGGCTCCTTCGACCACAATCTTATATGTTTCTTCTCTTATCGCACCAGTTCGGCTTTTGAATCCTCACAAGAGATGGCAATTTTGGCACTTTGGCGCCGCTGATTGGGAGACCCTTAGGTAGTATTTCTCTGAGAGGACGCTATCAGAAGGTACTGTCCCCATCCAACTCCTGACTCTTACTCAACTTATATTTATGTCCGGAATATGCAAAATCTGTTCTTCTATTCGCGAAAAATTCCTTTATCAGACAAAAATGTGAAAATCAATCTAATTCTAATTCTTCTTGCTCTTCCTGGTATCTATCCAAGAACATCCCCAACAACTTTAATTCTTCTTTCCCCTCCTCTTTTCCATTCCGACGGCTCAGATGCCGCCTCTTCTCTTGATAAAGCTGAACTCTTTACTTAATCTTTCGTCTCCAACTCAACGATTCCGTTGATGTTCCTCCATCATCTCCTCCCTCTGAAATTAGAATCCCTTCCAAACATGTTCTTTTTGCTCATCTGGGCTCTCGGAAGGCCTACGGTCCTGATGGTGTCCCTCCCGTTATTCTCAAGAACTGCGCTTCTGTGATGACATTCTGTCAAGGCAAACTCTTTGGCTTTCACGTAATACTTTTCCTTCCCGGTTTCATTCAGCGTGTCCCCAAAAAGGGTGACCGCTCTTAACCGTCCAACTATCTCCAATTGCTTTGACTTCTTGCATTTCTAAAGTTTTTTAATCTATTTTTAACAGGAAGATTTTCAAATACTTCTCTTCTCACAATGTTCTTTTAGATCGTTAGTATGGGTTCTGCAGGGGACGCTCCACTGGCGATCTTCTTGCATATCTTTCTGACTCTCTGGCTCTTGGTCGGTGTAACCTTTGCTATTGCTGTCTGGCACAAATCCTTAATTTCCAAACTTCCCTTCTTCGGTTTGTATCCTTCTATATGTGCCTTCATCTTTGATTTCCTTTCTGGCCGATCTATAACTGCGGTTGTAGATGGCCAATGCTGTTTTCCTAGTGGTGTTCCTCAAGGCTTTGTCCTGTCACCCACTCTTTCCCTTTAATTTATGAGTGATCTATTAAGTCGCAATTCCTATCCTATCAATTTCTATGCCAATGATTTCACTCTTCATTTCTCCATCCTCTTCACAAAGCATCCCTCTCAACAGTCAGTCATTTCATGATTTACTTGGGGCGGCTGTGGTGTACTATCTCTGATTGAGGCAGAGAAACCCTTGTGGCTTTCAATGCCTCAAAAACTCAGTTCCTTCATCTGTCTACTCGTCTCAGTCTTCAGCACGACTATCCCCTTATCCTCAACAGTACATAACTCAATCCTTCCTCTTCTCTAAACATTTTTGGTGTTTCCTTTCTTCCTGACCTTTCTCGGAAAGCTCACATATACGCTCTCTCTAAATCAGCTTCTAAGATATACCGGTCCACAGTTTCTTCACCACGACTCAGGTGCTGTCTCTCTGCCGTGATCTTGTCCACCGGTGTATGGAATACGCTTTCCATGTGTGGGGTGGCTTGACCCCGGGTGGAATCAAAGGCTTTTCGTTTCATTAATTTCCCTCCCCTCTTCCTGACTGTCTTTAATCCCTCTCTCTTCGCCGCAATGTTGCCTCGCTCTCTCTTTACTTTCGCTATTACTGCAGGGCCGGCCTTTGGGCAAAGCAAGCAAAGCGGCTGCTTTGGGCCCCGCGCTATTAGGACCCCGCAAATATACGAGTACAGTATAAAAAAATATTTTGGTTTTGAGTGGTAAATTAAATACGGCATGAAATACGGCAGAAATCAAAACTGCTGCAGGATCGACTCAGTAATCTGGCGATCCTCTCCATTGAAAACGACATTGCGAGAAACTGTAACTATACAGACCTCATTGCCGAATTTGCCACTATGAAAGCCAGAAAGGTTTCCTTGTGATCACATCCAAAATAAATGATATTTGAATCATTGTTCTTTTCTTTCAGTAAGCATGCACCCACTATGGGTAGGTAACTTTAACCTTAGGGCCCCACTTTAAAAATCTCGAATTGGGCCTCGCATTTGCTAGGGCCGGAGTAGTATAGCCGCAAAAGGGGAGAGTGCAGGAATGTTGCAATTTATTACGTAATGTCGCAATGTTGCAAAGGGGGTGGGGGTTGTTGCAAAGTGCAAATGGGGGTGGGGGTTGTTGCAAAGGGGGGGTGTTGCAAAAAAAAACATTCCCCCCAAAGGGGGGATGCTGCAGGTGCAACAAGGGGGGTCTTGGAGGCGGCGTTATCCCCAAGAGAAAGGAGAGAAAGGAGGAGGAGAGGTGTTCACCTGGCAGGAGCCAAGTGCATATTAAGACTTCAGCCGAGTAGGCGTTGTCTTATAGGCTCCTAATCAGCCAGTTGGCTGAGCCAAGGGGGGGAGGGGTACACCTGAAGGAGAGAGAGAGAGAGTTTTAGTGGCCTTTGATTGCAAGGCATGCAACTTGGAGGCGGAGTTCTCCCCCAAGCTATTTTCGTTTACCTAACCTAAGAGGCCTCTAAGGGGTTTTCCCAAAGGGCCAGAAAGAGATAGGACCGGAGGTCCTTGCTCGGCTGGGAGCCGAGCTTGTAATGACTCCGTCATCAGCTTCTCACTCTTTTATAGACCTCTATTCTGGCTGAGTTGCCAGATAGCGCCATGTATTCAGTTGCCAGATAGCAAACACCATATAAAATATCACAATATATTTATATAGTTAATCAATTGGAAGATTCATTTAAACACACGCTCCAATAAATCACTTAATTCCTATTTAAATACCGGAAAACGAAAGGAGAAGAAACCTTGCGAAGAAAGTTGAAAAAAACGAAACCTTGCGAAGAAAATTGAAAAAAACGAAATCTAAAGACACGAAGAAAGTTGAAATTAACCAAAACACACGCTCGACCCCAATCCCCATCTGTGTTTATATATATATATATATATATATATATATATATACATATATATATATATATATATATATATATATAGAGAGAGAGAGAGAGAGAGAGAGAGAGAGAGAGAGATCATAATAACTGTCTATTTGTCAACCCTTATATATATATATATATATTATATATATATATATTATATATATATATATAAATTGAATTTCGCCGAATTAAAACCAAAAAGCAAGCTCGTACATTCCCCCAATCCCCTGCGAAGAAAATTTTAAAAAACGAAATCTAAAGAAACGAAGAAAGTTGAAATTAACCAAAACACACGCTCGACCCCAATCCCCCATCTGTGTTTATATTATATATATATATATATATATATATATATATATATATATATATTTATATATATATAGAAAGAATCATAATAACCGTGTCTATTTGTCAACCCTTATGTATATATATATATATATATATATATATAAATTGAATTTCCCCGAATTAAAACATTAACTTTATTCCTATTTTTATTATAAATATCGAATAACAGTGGGAAACTTACGAAGATAGATGTGTTTGTATATGAATGAACAACTCGTGCACACACGCACACACACACACACACACACACACACACACGCAAACGAGGATTCGTTTCTCCGACACGAATCACACCTGATTGCCAGAGGGTTTTTTTTCTGACCATAATTTTACCTTTCTTCAGTCACCTCGACCAAAACTTCTCTTGACTCCGTTTCTTAGCGATCCTGAAAGTACTAATAATTTTATATATATATATATAATATATATATATATATTATATAGAGAGAGAGAGAGAGAGAGAGAGAGAGAGAGAGAGAGATAGAGAGAAAGAAAGAGAGAGTTTTGTTCATTAATAAATATTAATCAGCGAAAGAAATAAGGTAGGCAAACATGAAAGTACTAATAATTATATATATATATATAGAAAGAGAGCGAGAGTTTTGTTCATTAATAAATAAAGGAATCCAGTGGTGGCCAACCGATGCGTGCCATTTTTAGGTTTAATTCGGATGCGCCAAAAAAAAAAAAAATTGTGAAAAAATTACTAATAACTTGTAAGTAAAAATAAAAATATAATATTTACCTTAAATAGAAATATAATGTGAAAAATATTTACCTTAATTTTTAGTTAACTACATCTTAACTGCTTAAATCTTTGATTTTTAATATTTAGTGTTAGAAGTGAAAATTTAGCACAATTCATACTAGACCTCGATGCGACACTTCAAAGTACAGCCATCCCCCGGTTAACGACCTACTCGTTTATTGACCACCCGCGGATACGACCGCGACCGATCGTACCGATTTTTGGAAATCATACAATGTTTTGTATTGTATAAAAAACAATGCAACTGCTTGGGAGGATGTTACTGCGAAGTGTATGAAAGGCATTTGGAAGAAGTGCCTAAAACGATCTGTGGGTAATTTCGAAGACTTCGATAAGTTTGAAAATGTCGATGAAATTAATACAAAAATAGTGTTACTCGCCAATACCCTCAATTTAGAAGTAGAAGTGGAAGATGTGGAAAACTTAGTGGAATACCAAGAGGGAGAGCTGACAAACGAAGAGCTGATAGAGTTGGAAGAACAACAGCATTTGGAGGAAGAAAAGAAGAAAAAGAAGAAGCACCAAAGCCGTAAAACAAGGCTTTCGTTTACCGACCTGGTCGTCGGAACGGAACCCGGTCGTTAAACGGGGGATGGCTGTACTTGATAATATTTTGGGAAAAAATGGAAATATTATTTTCTCGAAAACTATGGGTGATAGAAAAATTCTGAAACCGGAATTAGCATCAAAAGTTCTATAAGAAACACCAAATAGTTTTCAAGAAATGTTGTCCCCTAGTGCAATTTCTCGCCGAATCGGAAAGGTTTTCACTCCGCCTTAGACCCACAGTTTAACGTAGAAACCGAATGCTCTTTTAAAAATATAATTAGGATATATTTCTTTATTATAAAATCCTCTCGATTACATTAGTGACTAATGATCCGGGAATAGTGGAGGAAAAATATTGACATGGTAAAGAGAGCAAGGAGTAATACGAGCATTAAATCTATTGGTGAAAATATAAAGATGCCACTGCAGCATTAACTGCAATTAATCTTTTTAACGCAATTGACCGTGATGAATTATTTCCAACGCAAACCGTTGAAGATATTTGCAGTGACGCTCCTTACCATAGAAATGTAAGTGTCTATAATTCAAGAAACATGATTTATATATATGGAGGGTTGTAGTATCTCGTCAAATACTTCATTTAGATACTCACCAAAATTCGAAATTTTTTATGGCAATCGTTTTAAATGTATTGGATTTACCTCTTATCGCCATTATGCTAAAATCGAAATTTTTTATGGTAATCGTTTTAAAGGTTATTTGGATTTACCTCTTAAATGAGTTTCGAACCAAAGATATCTTCACATAATGGGGTTTGTCTGTATACTCTGTATATGTTTTAAAAGAATGAACATTATTCCTTTAAGGTCCGATGAGGATTTGACACGTGCTATACAATCTTTTGAAGAATCTCGTGTCATGAATACGGAGGATATACTGATCAGTCAGCATAATGAATGTCACACCGAAATAATGTAAGTGTTTTTCGATCTTTTTGGGGTAAGAAGACAATATATTTTCATAAATTTATTAAATGAAAGAAATCAGTACAATAACCAACTACAGAACATACCGCTACAAATATACACACACGAACAAAAACATTATACTATACAACGAGTACGTACAATTGGAAAACGGATTTTTATATGTCTGCATACCATTTCATCGTTTCGGCGAGTGTGGCACGGGTCAAATAAATTTTAAAAATTTATAAATTCTTTATCACATGACATATGCATGAGAAATGAGACGCAGTACATTCCGCAAACATTACTAAAATATCCTTGTATACAAAACGGGTTCCATACAACTTCGGGAATATGTAACTGAGCGAGAAATTTTACAATAATAGGGTCACTCCAGGGTTGAGTACCGAGTGAATCAAAATAGTACAGGCGCTGTCTATTTTTAAAATAGACAGCGATCAAGTGAATCCCTTCATTACCGATGACATCTGTGTTCGACTACCGCATTCTCGCGTACTTGGCAAACTCAATGTTTCGCAAACACGCGATAAATTTGGAACGTGTGACTCGTTCACTATTCATTACTTTCTGAAGTGTATTAGCATCCATTTTAAAAGTCAGTGATAACGCTCCTAAATCTATCTACTTCTATTAGGGCTTGCGATTCGAAATATACTAGTACACTAATAGGAGCGTCTATAGGCTTGGCAAATTCCAGCCGCACTGAGATGTTTCCGCTCTGCTGTGGGGTTAAATGGGTATTTACGCTAGCAGATAAGTTAGGTGTAATGTCAAACGGATAAAGGTTAAATTGATCAATGAATTCTTCCTGCGTTACCCCATTACCAAGCTCATCACAATCACCAGCAATATGGGTCAGATTACTATAGGCTCTGGCACAAAGAGGTAACACAGCGTCTGATGAATAGTCCGTACCCATTGTTCCACCCAAAGCAGTGCCATTAACGTATAGAGTTATATTTTTAAGTCCGAAATTCTCAAATTTAAAGGCACTCTTTTTATATTTTCCATTCACCGAAGCATGGTCCTGCATACCGATTAATATCCTTTTAGGAAGATTTCCCAGGGCAATGTTTTCTATCTGCTTCGATGGCAACCCTGCAGGAACCGTATATAGTTTGATTTGTACTCTGTTAATAGGATATTTCACTGTAGCGTTTAGTAAATTTTTCTCAATTTCTAGTTGTTTTGGTGAACTTAATTTCACTCGCCCTACGCGGAGGTATGTGTCCATAATGTGAACCACAACGGGGTTTGCACCCTCTTCTTGATCAGCATCCAGATTTAAGCAGATCTCAGGACTCGAGCAGGTGAGCTTTATTTTCATATCCACCCCGTTGACAAGCAACTTCTCCTGGAAAGTGAAATCTGTGTGCAACCGTCCAAAACGCTCGTATATTTTCTTTTTAGAATTTTTAAATTTGTCCTTTATACTACTTTCATCTTTAGTTTGATAATATCCCTCGGCACTTAAAAAGGTAGCCTTCGCTTCTTTGGAAAAGTTGAGGGCATTTTCCAGATAGGCGCGTACATGATAGTACCCCGTGCCTGCCGTTATGTTGGTCTGATTTAAATATACGTCACACTGGTTGAATATGGAGTGCAGAAAGTTTGTTTCAGGGTATACAGCATATTTGTCATCGCAGACCGTTCCATCAGAATGGGCTATACGTAGCTTAGCGTACATGTGCACACAGCTTGGATCAAAAAAGTAAGGGCCTGAGCTGGGTATCACGAATTCTATAGGTGCACTCGGGGAACTAATTGTGTTTAAAGGGTTAATTGTAATAAAGTCACTGTGCTCAATAGAAACTTGGGTTTGAGGCAGCTCAAAAAGGAACAGCTCCGATTTACAGCATTGTGAACTACATGGGTGGATGAAGCGTGTCATGGCGAGTTAGAAATAGTGACTCCTCTCTCGACAAGTGGTAAACAAACTATGATTCATGAGATCAATGTCCTTAGCTTATATCAGTCAAAAAAGTGGTCAACCATAGGTTTCATTCGCTTACAGCACTTCTTTTTTGATAGCCTTTTACGTTTAATACCACGTGACCCCTTCTTCCGGGGAGCCCTCTTCTTCTTCTTCTTCTCGCCACCACGCATTTTTCTCTTTGCATCTTTGATGATTTCGTCCCGTGTACGGTACGCTTTAAATGTTTTTTTAGAGCTTCTTTAGGTTTAGCCCCGGCCAATATGTCTTCTGCAGTGTTAAGACCTGATTGTAGCGCTTTCCTTCCGAGGTATCTGGCACCCCTCTTCAGCAAAGGAACAGCCGTACGTAGTATGGATGAAAAAATGGATCCAAGTCCACTACCGCGTTGGTATCTCACCCCTCGATAGACGGTGAAAGGCTTTCTATAAATTATAACTCAGTGCGTCGAAAGTGTAGCTTCACTGTTAAGCTCCCGTTACCGAATGGGAAGTTTTCACCCTCAATCGTTCTTATATATATTGAGATATTGGTTATTAAATTAGTTGCGACATTCACATAATGGGGTCTGTCATATGTAATATTCAAACTCCTTCCTCTATGGTTGGGGATGTGAGCAATGCGCAGCAGGCGTGCCTGGGTATCCCCAACAAACTGGTGCTCCACTATATTACTGTAAATATAGCACATGTCTGGGGACCTTTCAGCCAATTTCTCCATCTTCAATTGATACATTAATCTGGACAAGTCATGCTGTGTCTCGTGAAATGTGTCTCTTTGGAAGGCTGCGCTATATCGGCCATTGGTTAGAATTTGGAACTTTCTATGGTCTTTAATACGTCTGTTAGTCTTTGATTTTAGGATTAGTGTATGTGCAGGGTTGTTTACGATTTCGTATACTAAATCATTCGTAAGGTTTGAGTTTCTTAAACTTACGTTTAAGCCTCTCACAACATCCTCGACCGAACCATATTGACCCCGGTCCTAGTCTTACTTCTGTACTGTAATACCGTGCAACCTTAGTCCGAGCGATACGCATAGTTTCATCCATAGCTACCCCAGCTTTTTCACACTGGTCAATGTCTCTAAGAATCGTAAAAACGGGTTCTTTATGTTCAATATTTAAAAAGATGGTGTCCAGCTGAATTTCGCATGTCCCCACCTCATACGAATCACGACCCAATTCAATGTGCTTGTGGAGTTCTGTTACAAAGTTGGCTAGTGTGTTGTTAGGGTGTACAGACAGGGACGAGGAGGACGGGAGTGTGACGTAGAAATGGTTAGGAGCCATGTTGCATACTATTTAAGCTTCATTATTGCATCAGCTTTTATATAGGTGTTGAAGCTTTCTGGGTACCCTAGCCATTTCACCAGGTACATTTTTCTCTTTCCTGAACCTTTGCTTCCTAAAATTTTCTCAATTTTAAACACATTTTTTCCTAAATTAAACGCAACTTTCTGCAATTCCTCGCGGTAAAAGCCTCCTGAGATTTCTTCCCAATTCAAATCTTCAATGTAATACATCATTATCTCATATTTAGGCCTCATAGCCCTAACTTTAAAAATCTCGCGTGTCCATCCTTGCTCAAAACCCTTTGCGAATTTATTCCCCGAACGCGACAGCCTTACATAATCATTGATTTTGAAGCGCACAGAGTGTGGTGGTGGTGATCCATTTCTTCTCGGGAGCGTACCTCTTTCTAAAACTTCGTTAGGTGCTGTCCCAATCGTGCGATGGTGTGAGCGGTTGTAGGATGATGCCAATGATTCCAGAATGTCTAGAAATCTGTATGTGTTTTTATGTGTAAAATAACTCTGCATGCGTTCCTTTATGGTGCGCTGAACTCTTTCAGCTAAAGAAGCCTTATGTATAGAATTGGTTGTGTAATAGCTGATATTAAACTCTGTCAACATGTTCTGAAAAGCACGGCCTATAAATTCCTTCCCCATATCCGTAAAAATATAGCCAGGAACCCTGTTTTCTTTTAACATTAGCGTTTTTGTGGCTTTAGCAACTGTTTCAGGTGATTTATTTTTCAGAGGAACTAGCCACAGATATCTAGAGAATACGTCTATTATGAATAGAATGTAGCGGTAACCATCGTTATACACAGAATATCTTTGCATGTCTGTTAAATCTGCTTGCTAAATAGAATCAATCGAGGAAGCCGTTGTCTTGCCTGTTTTAAACCTTTTTCAAACGGGCTTATGAAGCGTATAAGCGTCCTGCTCCCTCAAAAATCTTTCAACATCTTTTTTCCCTACTCCGGAAACACTTCTGTACAGTCTATCTACACCGCCGTAAGAGGATGGGTTAGAAATGTCCTAATAGCGTTTAGTTAATACGTTAGCCATTTGCGTATTTTAGAGGCACGTGGGTAGGGTTGGTTTAACCTTTTCTTTCTACTCTTCAAAGGTGTTACCGCCGGGGGTGATGGCGTCTTCAATTGTGTCACATGCGTTGCATGTTCCAAGTCTTTTAACCTGTTCAGATTTCCTATCAATGTTTTAGGGACATTTATTTGTTGTAGTCTTGCTTTAATATGCTTCCATCCTGATGGTGATGGCCTATCCCACTTTCTCACCAGATCATGGACAATGTCTACGATATTCGATCCCTGTACCTTTGATCCTTCCACAATGATCTCGCCTGTATCGGTCCACTGTATGGCTGGATCCTCATTCAATAGATTATAAAGGCTTAAGCCTTTACTCGTCAATGTATGTGGGAGGGTGCTTTTTAATACATGTTCGATATGTTGTGTGGCTAATCCCTTAATTTTTGGTTGGTCAGCTGTATCGTCGGGCACAGGTCCTATGTCGCCATGTCCATCGTCCCCCGTGCTGTGCCTAATAACCACAGGAATCTCTGTAGGGTTCTTATAATTTTCGTACTCGTGAAGAAATTTCTGCAGAGCTTCTTGGTATAAGATTCTTTTCTCATCAGGTGTTTTTTCACTGTTTAATAGGGCTAGCAATTCGCTTTCCATTCTTTTAAGTCTGCTTTTACGGGGATCTAGATCCGTGTCTGGATTCCTTTGCAGTGAAGCGTACACCTCTTGGGGAATCACTACCACTTTCTTCATTATATTAATCTAGTCAGTAAAGGACCCAAAACTGAAAATAAGATGGGGAGAAATGACCCTCCTGTTTGTACAATAATTCGTTTTTTCTTCGCTACAGTTTGACTTTTACGAGCGAGTGCACGTATTATGTTCTTGTAGCGGCGTAGGCGAGCCTTCTGAGAGGTTTTCATTGATACATTGCAATTTATAACGTTAAGACAGATTTCACAGATGCATTTTAAAAAGTCGGCGTCAATATTTTTAATAAGCATCTGCTGCATTGCCCGGGGCAGTCGATGATAGATTTTTATTAATTCACGGTATTTCTTTAGTCTCTTTGTCATTCTGAAATATACACCGTTTCAGGCTCGTTTGGAAATATATTCGTTCGTAGAAGCACTCTAAACGTGTTTCGCGGATAAAGGTCGCAAAGCAAATATCCGTAACGCGTGCTTGTAGCTTCTTTATAAACTTCCAAAAACTCCTTACGCTGATTCGGGAACATTTGATTGCCTAATACCCCAATTTGTGATACATCTCTACGTTGCGCGAATAAGACTAGATATTGCGTATTTAACGACACATCGCGCATGTATCTATTTTTGAAAAATAGATTCTCATTGATGAAGAACACGCTTATGTTGAGATAGTGGGAGAATACTGTAAATGTCTCGGC
This sequence comes from Bathynomus jamesi, assembly GCA_023014485.1. Lineage (NCBI taxonomy): Eukaryota > Metazoa > Arthropoda > Malacostraca > Isopoda > Cirolanidae > Bathynomus > Bathynomus jamesi. Next base: position 654,417 of record JAJOZX010001843.1, on the reverse strand, counting down.
AAACGTTCTAATCATCTCCAACATGAGATCGTCAATTACAATGATTGTATGTTCATTTCCTTTTAACGAATTAACGTCATATACGCCTTTGTGGAACAAAATATCATCTTGGTACTCGTTGAACACTGATTGATACGTCGAATAGCACCATATAACTTTATGCACAAATTTCGAGAACATCTCTCCCTTTTCTTTAATGATTTTAAGCATAAACACAGTTTTACCACATCCTGTAGGTCCAGATATAATACATGTGGATGGACTCGTGAATCTGAATTTTTCTACAGAGTCCATTTCTAACACGTCACACTCCTAAGTGGGTCATTTACAAAATATTACAAATTTTGAGTGCTGTTCCTTATATTTTGCTTTCTTCTCCCACAGAACCGTGAATGACGATGAGGTAGAGCATCCCATCATTGACATTACGGATGGCCTCGACGACAGTTTAGTTGTGATCTCCTCCCCTGCCAACGAACCCTCACCAGCGATACCGGTAGCACGTCCAAAGCGGAGGTATGATGAAGAGAACCCCACGTCAGGTATAAAGCGACCGAAATACGCGCCTGTTGCACCAGTAATAGATCCCCAACCCTCAACCTCTTACGCAACAATCCCCCCAGCAGTAACTTCCGCTAATATATCCCCTTATTCATCCGCCACAGTTGCCCCCCGTTCTGTTAAGTCTACAATAATAGATCCCCAACCCTCAACCTCCTACGCAACAGGCCCCCCATCAGCACCTTCCGCTAAGATACCCCCTATTTCATCCGCCACAGTCGCCCCTCGTTCTGTTGAGGATGATGTAACGCTTGAGTTGGTGCGCTCCGTAGCCCCCACCCCAGCCTTGACTAGAAATCGGTATAGAGTCAGGGTCGACCCTAGAGCCATGTATAGCAATGGAATTGAGCGCGGGCTACGCCGGATTGTACAGCGTATTGTAGAGTTTGCTCTTCAGAATCGCGACGAGCGTGAAGTCAGGATGAGTCTGTCCTTTGGATTCGGGTCAGATGACGGTGATGTAGATGATTATTGGGTGATAGTGCCATTTAGACGTTTGGCGGCTGAAGATGTAGAATATATATTAGGACGTATAATGCAGGCCGCCCAAAGTAGGATAGCCTTTAATATGGGCAACTTTACGGTAAATATTGATCGTGTATTCCGTGTTGCGGGCCATAGTGCCATACCGTATACTCTTAACTTCAATTCTCCGACTATTTACCGAAAGCATATAAACGTCGATCGTGGTTGCGGCTTTATAGCAGTACTCTTAGCACGTATGTTTACTGTACAAAATACACGGACTCAAAAAATTTGGTTGCCTACGGTCGTCGAACGTGCCCGTAAACTAGCTGAAGACTGTGAACTTGAATTTGACTGTAATATGGGTCCTGAAGAGCTGAGAATGGTAGAACAGGAAATGAATGTCCGTATAGTTGTATTTGGGTTGGATGATCTTCGTAGGACTGTGTATGTTTTTAAAAGCTGTGTGAGAGATCGTACAAGACCCCTACTTATTTTAGGTTTGTCAGGGACAACGTATCTCCCCATCCGTAATATAAGGTGACTTTACGCGAGTTATGACAAAAGTCGAAAATATGGGAGACATCATGATTTGTGTAAGGGGTGCCTCGAGTTTGCGGATGATATAGTGAGACATTGTAAAGAATGTCACATGGTATGTGAGCAGTGTAAAAGCACCAAATGTGAAAGCCGTGTAGTTGAAGCTGAGAAGAGAGACTGTGATGTGTGTAGACGCACATTCTTCAATAATAACTGCTTTGATTTCCATAAATCAATTGGCATGTGCAGGAAAATGAGAATCTGTGAATGTGGTATGTTTCACACAATGGATAATTGGGGGAAATTTAAGCACAAGTGTGACGAAATTCACTGTCCTACATGCCAGGAGGAATATAAGGCGGATGGAGTAAAGCATGTATGTTATATGAAAGATGCTAAGCCTAAAAATAAACCTTGTATAACTGTATACTACGATATAGAAACATATACGAACGCTCAAACCAAAGAGGTAATTCCACATTTACTTGTGAGCCAGACTATCTGTGATGAGTGTATGGATATCGAATGTGACGAGTGCCCCAAATGTGGTAAACGGACAAACGTTTTTAAAACGAATGTCAGCGATAGTCCTGTGAAAATATTTGTGTCCTATATTGTCAAGTTAGCCGACAAGTTCAAAAAAATGACTGTGTATATTCTCGCCCATAACGGGGCAAAGTTTGACACGCAGTTCCTTTATAAGGAGTTGCTTGAACACGAATCCTCTGAGATATTTACAGGTGATCCATTGAAAAGAGGCAACAAATTAATACAGATGCAGATAAGAGGCAATGTACAATTTAAAGATACTTTATTATTCACACCTTGTAAATTAGCAAAGCTGTGAAACTATTTGTGTCCTATATTGTCAAGTTAGCCGACAAGTTCAAAAAAATGACTGTGTATATTCTCGCCCATAACGGGGCAAAGTTTGACACGCAGTTCCTTTATAAGGAGTTGCTTGAACACGAATCCTCTGAGATATTTACAGGTGATCCATTGAAAAGAGGCAACAAATTAATACAGATGCAGATAAGAGGCAATGTACAATTTAAAGATACTTTATTATTCACACCTTGTAAATTAGCAAAGCTACCCAAGGTGATGGGAGTAGCAGCTGAAGTTTCCAAAGGATACTTCCCATACACTTTCCTCACCAGCGAGACTTTAAACTACGTAGGCCCACCACCCCCCAAACATTATTTTGACTGCATGGATGAACGTGAAGACTTTGATCGATACTACGACAGTTTTAATGAAAGTAACCCTTATAATATAGCTGATGAATGTGAGCGTTATTGCGTGAATGATGTGCGCGTGCTTAGAGTATGTTTCCAGGCCTTTAGAAGGATGTACATAGCCCGTTTCAAATGCGATCCACTGCAAGTCGCAACCACCATCGCATCATTATGTTTTACGGTGTTCAAGAATAACTTCATGCCTAAAGACACCTTAGCCATTATTCACCGAAACAAACCCCGCAGTTACGGACACAAGGCTATTTACTGGCTCATACACCTACAGCAACAGACAGGTGAATACATAAAGCACGCCCGCAACACGGGTGAAGTACCCATTAAGATTAATGGACGTGTTTTTTGGGTTGATGGGTTAAGTGAAAACCGTGTCACTGGTGTGAAGACTGTGTACTCCTTCAACGGATGCTGGTGGCATGGATGCCCCCGTCCTGAGTGCGGAATCGCCGGAGATATCCACGGTAGATCTCCTGCCGATTGTCTTGCATGGACCCGCACCCGCGATCAACTTATAGGATCACAGTTCACTCACAAAGTCTTGTGGGAGCATGAATATGATGCACGGATGGAGACAGACGAGGTGTAGTGAGGAAATAAACACGATCAAGCGTTCAATGGTGCTGGATCCTCTCAAATGTGGTGATAGCTTGTTTGGAGGACGTACAAATCCATTCAGACTATACTTTCCACCTACGGAGGGCGTGAAGCTCCATTACTACGATTTCTGTTCTTTATACCCATACGTGATGAAGAGCAATCCGTACCCCGTGGGCGCTCCTGAGAAACTGATGGGACCTAGCCTACCCTCCATCAATGAATTTTCAAGAAATTTGAATGATCGTTACTTTGGGCTCTCTTTCGTAGACGTACTCCCCCCACGCAATTTATGGATGCCAATCTTACCTATCGTTATCGACGACAAGCTCATGTTTCCCCTGTGCGTGAAATGCGCGGAAGAGGATAACGGCGATTGTAACCATATACCCCACCAGCGTAAGATCAGAGGCGTATATACAAGTCCTGATCTGGCCCTAGCCGTACGCCATGGTTATAGAATACTGAAGATACATGAGGTGTGGAGGTTTCAGAAGCTACCCAACCTTTTCACACCATATATAAACGCCTTTTTGAAGGATAAGGTTGAGGCATCAGGGTATCCGCGAGGAGTTGATACCGAAGATGAAAAGTCTGCCTATATTCAACGTTACCGCGACCTCGAAGGTATACAACTTGATCGTGTCCAAATTGCAAAGAATCCTGGCAAGCGCTTTAGTGCAAAGTTGTGTCTAAACAGTCTATTGGGAAAATTTGCGCAGAATACCGGCAAAGGGAACATTCATTTGGCACAAAGTTATAGCGATGTCTGGGATTATGCCAATGTTCCCGATAAAGAGGTCATGGAGATCGTGAATGTAGGTAATACTTACATAATAAAGTACAACAACACTGAATTGGCCACAGATACCTCAAGGGTTACAAACATACCTGTGGCCAGCTTCACAACAGCCTACACCCGTATAAAACTTTGGGGTCTATTGCATTCTCTTGGGCGTATTGTATGCCGATACAGATAGCGTGATATTCACAGAGAGGGAGGGTGAATACATGCCCGCTATTGGGGAGTTCCTCGGCGAGCTCACTGATGAGATCAACGATGAGTATGGGGACAATGCATACGCCGACTCTTTTGTCTCAACAGGACCTAAAACTTATGGGGTACGGGTCAGGGTGGGGGAGGAAATGAAATATATCGTGAAGGCAAAGGGTATTACGCTCAACCATGCGAATCGGCGGGTTGTTAACTTTGAATCGTTGAAGGATCTAGTGTGTTTCGACGATGATGAGGGCAAACGACCTCCCCAACTAATTGTAGGCACTCACAATTTTCGGGCGCAGAAGCTGGGGGGCGTGAAGGAACTTAGGGGTACGAAGGTGTGCCGTAACACCTATAGGAAACGTTACCAGTTACCTTATACCTATGATACCGTGCCCTTTGGATACCATAACATTTGATGCTTCTATTGTTAACTGACACGTATTTGTCTTGTATATAATCTTTGATGTATCTATTGATTTATTACACGTATTTGTAAATATATATATAACTTGAATATCTCGTTTATTAAATCGTATTTGTAAATATATATATATAATTTGAATATCTCGTTTATTAAATAAATCATGTTTCATAATAGACAGAGTTTAGAATGGGATCTAACCTAGGTGCGAATTTCTTAACGGTCGGTCCCTGGACTGTTTTTCCCTCTTGTTTAGGTTCATTCGTATTTCTGTATCCACCCGAGGAGGATGCCAGTGGGCATCGAAACTGTCGTGGAAATAAACTCTGTCTATTAGAGTGGGTTTTTATTTTCATATTTTGACCTTCACGTAGAAAAAAGTGGTTTTTCGCATTTAAATCATGTTTCAATTAGCGTTTCACTTTCTCCTTTGTGTGTGTGTGTGTGTGTGTGTGTGTGTGTGCGCAGGTGAAAGTTCTAAGCTCAGCCCACTGTAAGATCAGCAACGTGAGTCATGCTACTATCTGGGAGTCCCTGCGTGGTCAGTCGACGGCAGTAAGCCCTTGAGATCAGACGTGTATTCGCCAGCGTAGAAGAAAAGATCAGATGTGTATTCAAATGGCTACCTTCAATATTGCTTGTACAACGTTTATGAAATGGTATTCAGCAAAGTGCCAGGATGTGGTGGATACCGAAAAACTTCCTATTCCCCCCTCCTATGCCTCTTTTAAAACCACATTGGATTGTGCGAAGTTCCAAGATGTACAAATACTCTACGGATGTTCTGGTGAGACCGTTGAAGGCTTTCGTTGCACAGACGATGTGCTGAAGTATGCTGCATAGCTAAACTTTATAAAGTCTCACATATACCTTGAAGTAAAAGAAACAACGCGTGCAGAAGAGAAGCAGCAGGTATAGATAATGAGTCTTGCGGATGGGTGGTGTGACAAGCGGTATTACGTCATGCTACACCATGTCGATTACTCATACCCTACGACTGAAAATGTGAATCTCGTGATCATGGACAATCTTAAGTCTTTTTATCACTATATTAATGTATATAATGATGAGGTTCGTAGTGAGTGGCTAGTGCCCTGCGTGAGTTTTTAACAGACTTTAGAGACGAGTATCGTTTGATAGGCAGAAAGGAAAAATATGAGCATATGTTCCTCTCAAATAGTGCGCCGGAGTGTGAAGATGTTTAGTAAAACATAAAATGTGCCTAGTTCGTGAAAATTATCCTGAGGTAAACTGTCTGGTGCGTAGTCTGGTAGTGATAAAACCGAAATTAATTCTTGTACCGGAAAAACACCTACCCAATATGTACAACAATTCGGTGCGACTCGCGGATCATACGAGCTCGAACAACCCCATTCACGTATCATCGAGTCAGCCGCCCGTCGAACCGTTCCTGCCTACCTGCGTGCCTCACACGGCTCATAGTTATCTCAGACCTTGAACCGAGTGGACGTGCGCTCCTCGAATACGATGGAACTTCCTTTGAGCAGCATTCTCAACGCCTCGTACGATGTGTCCGTGACGAAATCGTTGCGCGTGTTCAGGCGTAAATCCGGTACCGTTAGCTATGTACTGGAAACGGAATGTAGACAAACAAACAAACGGGTTTATTTAAGTGTCGAGGAGATGAATAGAATCTTCGTGATAGTTGAGAAGTGGAGTGAAGATCGTTATAAAATACCTGCTAACGTAGGTACAAGAAGAGAGAATTAGTGACGCACCCTCATACGCCGTTGTATGTACGTTGTGTATAAATAACGATCGGCCGTGCATTGATATACGGCTGATGTGGAAGAATGCTTCTGATAATAACGCTCTTGTTCCTACGCGAAACCGTTTCATCCTCGACAGAATGTTTGAAATCGTCGGATTCCGCAAGCTGAAACCTATATTAGACGCGCGTGTTACGGATATGCTTTATTTTGATACAGTACTTGAATACGCATATACCGCTCTGCTCGATGGGTTTACCGAGTGTAGGGCTGAACAGGGTGAGAATGGTCTAGAGCTGGACGTTTATTTAAAAAGTTTAGACTCTTTGAAATACCATGAACTTTGGTACAAAGCAATTGATCGGTACAAGGCTAAGCTCACCTACACCGTTCACCCTGAAGAACTATTTCTTTATATAACGCGCAGTTGTCGTAACGATTTAGAAGATTATTTCAATTGCCGCTATGTTGAGTGAAGATGAGTTCACGATTGAAAAGCTCGAGTCGGTAGAAATAAACCCTCGATTGGAAAAGCGTGTTTATAAACTTGTGTTTAATAATGTAGCTAACGATGAACTCTTTGTGCGTGCTTTTGATTGTATTCTAGACGTATTTAAAGATGACTTACCAACCGGTTGTAAAGTGAGAACAAAAATAGTACTGAACGATATGAAAGCCCTTCATATCGAATACAGGTTTCCCTATACTTTAAGCGGTGAAATATTATTAAACCGCATATACTGCGTAATGCAGAGCAATAATGATGTAATTGTAAACTCGATTAAGTGCGAGTTTAGTATTTTGAAAAAAAAGTGAAATGTATTTATATATTTGCGTGATATTTCTCCTGTACTGTTATATTGAAGGATTATATGCATATTTCTATTATTATTGAAATGTATATTTATTTCTATATATCTCCATAATTGTGTGTGTATATATTTTTTGATTATATGCATATTCCTCAATTATTATTGAAATGTATATTTATTTTCTACATATCTCCATAATTGTGTGTGTGTGTGTATATATTTCTCTTGTACTATTGACGGATTATATGCATATTCCTAATTTATTATTGAAATGTATATTTATTTTCTATATATTTATAATAAACAGAATGATGCAATGTTGTTTTACTTAATTCTTTTGGATAATTATAACATGTTACGCCTTCTAAACCTACTAGCGGAATTCTAAATGTATACAATGGTATCTGGCAATGCTAAAAAGTGGCATCTGGCAAATCAGCCTGAATACATGGCACGAAATCTCTTAATTGTTTAGTGAGACAACTCACCATAATAATGCTAAAAAGTGGTATCTGGCAACTGAATACATGGCGCTATCTGGCAACTCAAGCCATTTACGCCTTCTAAGCCAACTGGCTGATTATGAGTCTATAATAATATATACAATGGTATCTGGGAATGCTAAAAAGTGGTATCTGGCAACTCAGTCTTCGATTAGAATTAATTAATTAAATATATAGCACAAACTCAATACATGGCGCTATCTGGCAACTCAAGCCATTTACACCTTCTAAGCCAACTGGCTGATTAGGAGCCTATAAAACAACGCCTACTCGGCTGAAGTCTTACTATGCACTTGGCTCCTGCCAGGTGAACACCTCTCCTCCTTTCTATCCTTTCTCTTGGGGGATAACGCCGCCTCCAAGTTTTCCTTGTTGCACCTGCAGCATCCCCCCTTTGGGTTTTTTTTTGCAACACCCCCCCTTGCAACAACACATTGCAACATTACGTAATAAATTGCAACATTTCTGCACTCTCCCCTTTTGCGGCTATACTACTGTGGTCAACCATTTCATTACACTGATGAATTCTGAATGAAATATATTCTTAGTTGTATTAACATCTTTGCAAGAAAAAGAGAGTTGTATCATCTGCAAACATTATGAAGTTTAGTATATCAGATGAACATGGAAGGTCATTTATATATAATAAAAATAACAGTGGACCCAGAACTGAGCCCTGTGGCACACCATGTTTGACAAGCGCTTTAGTTGAGCAAACCTTATTTACTGATACAAAATGATATCTATTGGACAAATAACCTTTAAACCAATCACTGATTGCTCCTCTAAAGCCATAACAATATAATTTATTAAGTAGACTATTATGGTCTATTACATCAAACGCTTTACTCAAATCCATAAATATTGATATCATTATTTCTTTGTTCTCCTTAGCTATATTTACATTTTCCATAAAATTTAAAATAGCCATTTCCGTTGTTTTATTATTACGGAAGCCATATTGATTTGGAGATAATAAATTGTAGGATTCTAAATATCGCTGCATTCTACTTTTTACAATTTTTTCAAAAACTTTGCTGAACACAGATAATGAACACACCGGCCTGTAATTTTTTGCTAGTGTAGGATCACCCCCTTTAAAAAGGAGTGTTACACAACCACTTTTTAGCATTGATAGGAATATTCCTTTGGAAATAATTTGTTTGATAATTTTAGCCAAAGTTACAGATATCTTATCTTTAACAAGTTTCAATATAGGTACAGGAATGTTATGAATGTTATTTTTCGTATTTTTTAATTTACCAATAATATTCTGGACCTCAATAGAGGTAGCAGGAACAAAAGAAAATGAATTTAGTGGGCTGGGTGGCATATATTCTAGAGGTGAGTGATCATTATTTATTAATTGTGAGCGAAGCTTATCCGCTATTGAAGTAAAATGTGCATTTAAAGAGACTGCAATAGCAGTATCATCAGTAATTTCTTTATTATCAACATTTAATTTCTCTATTGAATTTTTCTTAATTTGTTTTCCGAGAAGATTGTTTATAGTTGTCCAAGTGTTTTTCATGTCTCCTTTATGTTTGGAAAATTGATTGTTATAATAGTTATATTTTGGAATTTTGATTATTTTAGTTAATTTCCTTCTGAATTGAGTATATTGTATTTTAGGAATTTTGCTCTGCAATTGCAATTTGAATAATTTATCTCTGTTCTTTATTGAAGTGATAATTCCTGGAGTGATCCATGGATTTGCGACACTTTTGGGCGAAACTGTTTTTCTCCTTAAAGGAAAGCAAATATTAAAAATATGGAATAAGGTGTCATAGAAGAACTGAAACATATGATCTGGGTCATTTAAAGGTTCGTCACAGTTAAGTCGAGTATTTTCTACAGCCCCAATAAATTTTCTTTTGTTAACCTCTGAGAATATTCTGTAATCAATAGTTGTTTTGTCCGCAACCTGAACAATGTTATTGAATATAGCGTAAGTAGGAAAATGATCACTGATGTTAGTGGATATAATTCCAGAATTTACGAGGGCATTGCTATTTACAAATATATTATCAATCGTAGATTCTGTTATTCGATTGCCATAGCTGCAGACTCGAATGGGTTTGGTAATAGAATGACTAAGATAGAAAGAATTCATTAAGTTTAAAAATTTATGAGAGATTGCTTCATATTGCAAATTGATGTTGAAATCTCCCGCAACTGTGGCATTCGATTTATGAAAGTTGCATAACATGTTATCTAAGTGAATTAGAAAGCTATTGATATTAGTATTAGGTGGTCTATATATTGCATGGACAGAATATACATTACTTTTGTCTTTTATATTCACAATCAGGTTTTCATTGTCACTATTACATAGAGAAAATACTTCGTTGGAGTCGTAATTTTGATGCACATACATAGAGATACCCCTACCAATCTGACAATCTCTTACAGTATGATAAGCAACGTAATTATCTATATTATATAGGTTTTCAATACTACTATTTAACCAGGTTTCCGTGAGAATTATAACACTAAATTTGACCGGAGAAGTTTTCAAAAGGGCCAATAAGTAGTTATAGTTCCTAGGTAAGCTTCGAATGTTTAGATTTAGCAATGAAAGATTTATATAAATATCTTTTTTTAATACAAAGACATTAAAATCGTCTATCGATGAGACCATGCAATTGCCTACACCAGATTCCTGTTCTAAATTCTCTAAACTGGATACAGAATTTTTTGGTAATGAATTAAAATGATTAATATCGGCACATATACTATACCATATGTCCCACAAAAAAGTACACCCAACTTTAAATTGTACTAACTCCTCCAAAAATTGAGATATTTTGGATCTGTTTGTTTGATTTAATATAGCAAATTATTCTTTGTTAACTTTCAAAATTTATTCATGTTTAAACGACTTAGTGTTTAAGCATCTGCTTTTAACTGAAGGGTACAACAAAATGGATTGCGCAAAATTGGTCAATGAAAAAATAATGTGTGTGCTATCGATGTAATGAAAAGGCAAATACATAATAATAGATACTTTAACATACGGTAATTTTAATAAGATACAAAGCAGATTTTTCTTTATTCCTTATTGCAAAAGTTATGCTTCGTTTCGTTTTCTTTCAACATGACCGCCATTCCTATCGATACAAATCTGGAGTCGAGCTCTCATGTTCCCCATCACTCTTTTGATAAGATCTGGATTGTCTTTTAACAAGTTGATTTCAGCTGTGATGCGAGTCCTCAAATCATCTAAATTGATAGGTTGTGATGCAAATACTCTATTTTTCAAATGACCCCATAAAAAGTAATCACACGGGGTCAAGTCAGGGCTTCTGGGAGGCCATTCACTGTCATGGCCTGTAGCAATTACTCTTTGGTGGAAGACTTCCTGCAAGCGTTCCTTCACAATAACTCTCCTGTGAGTAGGAGCTCCGTCTTGCACCCACCAAATACGATTAAATCAGTTCCCATAAGTAATACATATTTGTGGAAGGATTTCTCGGTCTATCATTTCTAGGTAAGCTTCACCATTTAGATTACCATCGTAAAAGACCGGGCCAATTACCGCACAGTCCTACCCAGAGAGACAGTTTTTGTCTAGAGTTATTCTTTTCGTAGATATGATTGTCAGGTGGATGATTTTTTGGTGCATACTGACGGCAGATTTGTCTGTTCACTAGACCATTCATAAAAAAGGCCGCCTCATCTCCAACCACTAATTGTTCCGTGAATCTTTCTGGTTTTTCAAGAAATCACTGAGCAAATCTTAGGCGGCGAGGTAGATCTCCTTCAATGAGTTGATGTCGAATTTCCATTCTGTATGAGTACAAATTCAAATCCTCACGAACTATTCGATGAAATGACGCGTGAGAGTTCTGTACCATTTCGCCTGGTGGACACTTTTGGATGTCTCTCTAATAAATGCTGAATGTTCTCGTCTGTTCTTGCCGTCTTCGGATGGCCTGAACGTCCTTTGTTCAAATTGAGGACCGTTCCTTCTTTGTATTTCCGAAAATTCTTCAAAATTGTATGTTTAGTTGGAGAAGCTCTATCGGGAAATTACAGTTCGAAGGTATTCTGAACTTGTTTTAAGCTTTTAGTTTGCAGATAAGTTGTGACCATGAGAACGCGCTGCCTTCGTGTAAACTGCTTGATAAGGGTTTCAAAGTTATTTATAAATTTAGTAATTCAGATTCTTCATTTATATGTATGACTCGTATCTTAGATACAAAAGTTCGAATTATTTAAAAAAAATATTTGCAATATCCTTCGACGTAAAAAGTAGCACATTGGTTTAAAGCAAGAGGAGCTATCTGGCTGGGAGAAATGATCATTCCGCGCAACCCATTTTGCTGTACCCTTCAGTTAAAAGCAGATGCTTAAACACTAAATCGTTTAAACATGAATAAATTTTGAACGTTAACAAAGAATAATTTGCTATATTAAATCAAACAAACAGATCCAAAATATCTCAATTTTTGGAGGAGTTAGTACAATCTAAAGTTGGGTGTACTTTTCTGTGGGACATATGGTATATATATAATATATATATATATATGATGAATAAAACCACGAAGGAAAGGAAACACAAAATGGTGCTCAAGCGCTTTCGTCTAATGACATCCTCAGGAACACTGAAGTATATAAAAAGGTTAAGCCTATATATAGGTTACAGAAAGAAAAAATAAATAACATACACACACAAACACACATATATATATATATACATACATATCTATATATACAAATACATACATACATACATACATACATATATATACAATAAACAGAGAAGTAAAAATAATAAAAAATTAAAATTAAAACCTTAAAGGATTACCAATGAGGCGTAAAGATTGTAAGGAAAAATATCGATTTTTAGCACAAGATCAAATGGATTATAAAAATACAAATTTATACTGGAACTCTGCCGGGTTTTAGCACAATGCTGCCTATGGTCAGGTTTCGATATATAAAAAAAAAAAAAAAAAAAAATTAAAATGCAAATTAAAAGTTAATCGATTTTTAGCACAAGATCAAATGGATTATAAAAATACAAATTTATACTAGAACTCTGTCCGGGTTTTAACCCAGGTTTTAAGTTTAGTATCTATCGGAAAACGACAAACAATTTGTCCTACGTACACTTTTACTCGGGACATGATACCCCCATTAAGAAGGCCATATTTTCATCAATGTTTCTCCGCGCCCTTAGGATCGCCAGTCCGGAATACATCGATGCCGAATTGGAAAAAATCAACGGTATTGGAAGTGATTTGTGTTATCCATCTGCGTTTATGGAATCTTGTCTCAACAAGGCAAAACGAACTTTCTATCGTGTCAATATTAACACTCGTACTTTGTCAAAAAATATTTTAGTACTTCCATTTTTCCCGGGCTTTTTAGGCATTGCTAATGTACTTAAACTTTTGGATATTAATGTAGTATTTTCATATAACAATATTGTGAAAAATATCATAGTAAAAAATAGCCCTACCAATAATTCAGGCATTATCTATAAAATTGGTTGTAAACAATGTGATTCCTTTTACATAGGTCAGACGGGAAAGGATTTGCACACACGTATAAAACAGCATCAATATTCCGTTAGAACAGGACAGTTGTCCAGTGCCCTTTTGTCCATTTGTCAGAGTTAGCCCACTGTATTGATTGGAATAATGCTTCAGTTTTATTCCATTCAAGCAACATTGTTAATAGAAATATTCTTGAGTCTGCCATTATCCAACTTTCAAATAACTTCAACATAAGCAAAGGTCTTTTTCAACTCGATCCTGTTATGTTGAATTCCTTTAAAGCAGATTTAGATAAGAAGTGTAAAACATTAAATCTTTGGTAAACTTGTCTTCTACTTTATTAACTTTTAATTTGCATTTTATTTTTTTATATATATCGAAACCTGACCATAGGCAGCAATATGTTAAAACCCGGACAGAGTTCTAGTATAAATTTGTATTTTTATAATCCATTTGATCTTGTGCTAAAAATCGATTAACTTTTAATTTGCATTTTAATTTTTTTTTTTTTTTTTTTATATATATCGAAACCTGACCATAGGCAGCATTGTGCTAAAACCCGGCAGAGTTCAAGTATAAATTTGTATTTTTATAATCCATTTGATCTTGTGCTAAAAATCGATATTTTTCCTTACAATCTGTACGCCTCATTGGTAATCCTTTAAGGTTTTAATTTTTAATTTTTTATTATTTTTACTTCTCTGTTTATTGTATATATATGTATGTATGTATGTATGTATGTATTTGTATATATAGATATGTATGTATATATATATATATATATGTGTGTTTGTGTGTATGTATGTTATTTATTTTTTCTTTCTGCAACCTATATATAGGCTTAACCTTTTTATATACTTCAGTGTTCCTGAGGATGTCATTAGACGAAAGCGCTTGAGCACCATTTTGTGTTTCCTTTCCTTCGTGGTTTTATTCATCATAAATATTTTTCACGTGTTACCTTCGTGAAATAATTTTCATATATATATATATATATATATATATATATATATACTGCCGAACATGCCCTACTTATTTTGAGCTCTCACTTGTTTTCAACAGGACAGCACTTAATACGTATATATACGTATATATACGGCACTTGCCGATTAATATAATTTTTCATCTAGTTTACTAAGCTATACTTTCATCAGCAGGATTTCAAACTCAACTTTGGAACCAAATTTTGTCGAAGTGGACACTCTTTCTGTGCATAATGACTCTTTAACTCTGCTAACCCACTTGTAGAAGAAACAAGAGAACTTTTTGTATCTAAACTCTAGGCCAAAGAGAAGTGCAACCACTTTCAGATCACTAAAGATATGTCAGGAGTGTTTATCATAGACAATATGTTTCAGAAGTAACTGCATACTGTTAAATGTTTTATTCATATGAATTTTACGTGCAGACGGAGCCGAACGATAAATATTGCCGTTGTACGATAGTACAGCTTTCAAACTCAACTTTGATGAATCGATTAAAAGACTCCAGCGAGATCACCAGATTTAACCCCTTTAGATTTCTTTGCATGGTGCTTTATCAAATCGCACGTCTATCAGACGAAGATTACGAGCCTTGAAAACTTGCGTACACGTATACGAACTGATGCAGATAACATAACCACGCAAATGCTCCAGAATGTGTTTTGAAATGCTGCGGAACGATTTGAGCTGTGCAGGGATACTGATGGGCGTCACGTCGAATCCTACTCTTAATTATTTAATAAATGTTACCACTTTATCATTTTATGATTGAATTCCATATAATTTCCAAGTGCTTCACAAAAATAGATCCTGACTTTATGTACACCCTGTACTTTATCTCGACTTTCAGAAAGCCTTTGATAAGGTACCTCACCGCCGGCTAATGGCGAAAGTGCGAGCGCTGGGTATCGGTGGGGAAATAGGTAGGTGGATTGAAAACTGGCTGAGGAATAGGCGGCAGAGGGTTGTAATTAAAGGGGCTAGTTCGGGTTGGGCCTCGGTCACTAGTGGGGTTCCTCAGGGTTCCGTTTTGGGGCCACTGTTGTTTATCATTTACATAAATGATATCGACGGTGGCATCGTCAGTCGGATCGCCAAATTCGCTGATGACACCAAACTTGGGGCCAATGTTGGGACGCCCGAAGCGATCGAGCAACTGCGTGCGGACCTAGGTAGGCTAGGAGAGTGGTCCGAAATATGGCAAATGCTGTTTAACTTGCGTAAATGCAAAGTGATGCACATTGGCTACGCCAATCCCAAGTCGGACTACTCGATGTTGGGTAGTAATATCGAGGTGACTGATTTAGAAAAGGACTTGGGTGTTCTAATTAGCAGCGACCTTAAGTTTACGAAACAGTGTGTAGAGGTGGAAAAGAAAGCCCAGAAACTATTGGGTTATATCAGGAGGCAATTTCAGTTTCGAAACAAGGCGATTGTGCTCTCATTGTACAATTCCCTTGTTCGGCCGCACCTGGAGTATGCTGTGCAGTTCTGGTCGCCCACCCTTAGGAAAGATATTGAGAGGCTGGAGCGAGTGCAGGCGAGGGCCACAAAGTTAATCCCTTCCGTTAGGCATATGGGCTACAATCGACGGTTACGCGCCCTGAACTTGTTTTCGCTTGAAACTCGGAGGCTGCGCGGTCAACTGATCGAGGTTTTCAAGCTCTTACGCGGGTTCAACGATGTCGATTTTAGAAGTATGTTTAGTTTAAATGATAACCCAACTCGCAACAATGGTTGAAAGTTGGATTTGAAATGGTTTAGGACTAGTGTGTGTGGGAATTACTTTACGTATAAGATCTGTGACACGTGGAACAGGTTACCTTCGGAAGTTGTGAAAAGTACCTCTGTGGATCAGTTCAAGAAAAGGTTAGACCAAATCTTGCACACTATTTGAGTGTGTGCAAAATTTTCCGTGGCACCCGTTGCCATTGGTACCTCCTCGGTATGGGCCGCAAGCCCTTTTGAGGTACTTCTTTTCCTTGTAACACTCTCTCTCTCTCTCTCTCTCTCTCTCTCTCTCTCTCTCTCTCTCTCTCTCTCTCTCTCTCTTTCTCTCTCTGGATTCATAGTGATCGTAGGGACTACGTTGGGGATTTCGAAATTCCCGGGTATGGAATGTTTCGCAAAGACCGCACCCGTGGGGAGGGGGGTGGGGTACTAATATACGTCAGAGACACGTTGAGTCCGGTTGACTGCCAGTTCCGGTTGGAACGGGAGCTGCTTAGCGTCGATCTGAGCGTGGGAGGGACGAACTATTGGTTAATCTTGGTGTACAGACCTCCGCATCTCCTCCTCGAGGAGGATACAGCCCTGTACACCGAACTCAGTAGCCTGCTAGGGGATAGGGTGTGTGTAGTTTTAGGAGACTTCAACTGTCGCGGCATAAAGTGGGAAAACAGGACTGCCGATGCTGAAGGGAGGAGGCTAGTTGACTTTGCTGATGAGAACTTCCTCACTCAGTGGGTCAACGAGCCTACACGAGGCGAAAGGGTTCTAGACTTAGTATTCACGACCGAAGACAACCTCGTCACTGGCCTCACCGTTGATGAATCATTGGGCGGGAGTGATCAAGGTCTTATTAGGTTCCGTGTGTGCGTCCCTCGGGTGAAGTGTAGTAACTCGAGAGGCAGTAAGCTCGATCTCCGGCGGGCGAACTTTGTTAGCCTCAGGGATAGCGTAGGAGAGATGGGGTTAGAGGTTGGCGGCGATGTTGAGGGAGTGTGGAGTGCATTCCGGGACGAATTTATGGTGCTGCAGTCTGCTGCCATACCCTCAAAACCGGTCACGCCTGCTTCAACGCAGCCTAAGTGGTTCAATCGTGACATCGCTTCGGCTATCCGAAATAGGAAAGTAGCGTATAGGAGGGCGAAGGCCAATCGTTCCCACGAGAACACTGAAGCGTATGTCCGACTGTGTAGGGAAGTGAAGGCGAAGGTTAGGCTAGCGAAACGTAACGAAGAACTACGGGTGGCGAGCCTCTGGAAGTGGAACCCTAAGGAATTCTTCAGTTATGTTAATAGTAGAAAGCCCATTAGAAGCATGATGGTCCGTTAAAGGATGGAAGCGGCGTTCTGCGGACCTCCGACGCGGACATCGCTAATGTGCTTAATGAGTACTTTGCGGGAGTGTTCACCAGGGAGGATACCCGCGTCATCCCCGAGCCAGGCGTGAGGCACGAAGGTGCTGGCCTGGATAGTGTTAGATGTACCGCGACAGTCGTTGCCGTTAGAATAGACAAACTGAGCGCGTTTAAGGCTCCTGGGCCAGACCAGTTTCTCCCCAGAGTGTTGCGAGAAGTGCGCGACCAGGTGGCTCCCCACCAGGCTACAGTCTTCAACAAATCGTTGGAGATGGGCCAGTTGCCTGGTGACTGGAGGGAAGCCAACGTGACCCCTATCTTTAAGAAAGGGGATCACGAAAGTCCAGGGAACTATCGTCCCATTAGTCTCACTTCAGTTGTAGGTAAATTATTAAAAGGGAAAATAGCTGATAGGATCGTTGACCATTTGGATTCCTACAAGCTGCTTGGGGACTCCCAACATGGGTTTAGACGGCATAGGTCGTGTCTCACCAACTTGCTCGAGTTTTTCCACGTCATGTTGAGTGAGTACGATAAGAGTAGGGCGATTGATATACTTTATCTCAACTTTCAGAAAGCCTTTGATAAGGTACCTCACCGCCGGCTAATGGCGAAAGTGCGCGCGCTGGGTATCGGTGGGGAAATAGGTAGGTGGATTGTAAACTGGCTGAGGAATAGGTGGCAGAGGGTGGTAATTAAAGTGGCTAGTTCGGGTTGGGCCTCGGTCACTAGTGGGGTTCCTCAGGGTTCCGTTTTGGGGCCGCTGTTGTTTATCATTTACATAAATGATATCGACGGTGGCATCGTCAGTCGGATCGCCAAATTCGCTGATGACACCAAGCTTGGGGCCAATGTTGGGACGCCCGAAGCGATCGAGGAACTGCGTGCGGACCTAGGTAGGATAGGAGAGTGGTCCGAAAAATGGCAAATGCCGTTTAACTTGGGTAAATGCAAAGTGATGCACATTGGCTACGCCAATCCCAAGTCGGACTACTCGATGTTAGGTAGTAATATCAAGGTGACTGATTTAGAAAAGGACTTGTGTGTGCTAATTAGCAGCGATCTTAAGTTTACGAAACAGTGTGTAGAGGTTGAAAAGAAAGCCCAGAAACTATTGGGTTATATCAGGAGGCAATTTCAGTTTCGGAACAAGGAGATTTTGCTCTCACTGTACAATTCCCTTGTTCGGCCGCACCTGGAGTATGCTGTGCAGTTCTGGTCGCCCACCCTTAGGAAAGATAGTGAGAGGCTGGAGCGAGTGCAGGCGAGGGCCACAAAGTTAATCCCTTCCGTTAGGCATATGGGCTACAATCGACGGTTACGCGCCCTGAACTTGTTTTCGCTTGAAACTCGGAGGCTGCGCGATCAACTGATCGAGGTTTTCAAGCTCTTACGCGGGTTCAACGATGTCGATTTTAGATTTATGTTTAGTTTAAATGATAACCCAACTCGCAACAATGGTTGGAAGTTGGATTTGAAACGGTTTAGGACTAGTGTGTGTGGGAATTACTTTACGTATAAGATCTGTGACACATGGAACAGGTTACCTTCGGAAGTTGTGAACAGTTCCTCTGTGGATCAGTTCAAGAAAAGGGTAGACGAAATCTTGCACACTATTTGAGTGTGTAAAGACATTTAGGACCTCAGTCTGCGGAAATTTCTTTTCCTATAAAATACTTAATATCTAGAACCAACTTCCCTCAGAGGTTGTTTCCAGTGAAAGTGTAAATGTGTTTAAAAATAGGCTAGACAATGTACTGAATACTCTCATAGTTCAAGACTAAAACATAAGAAAATTCTGCAGGAGATCGCTTGCACGGTGTCTCTGTGAGCAAGCTAAATATAGAGCTATTTATATATTCTCCACTTTCCTGTAAAATTTCCTTGGCTACTTTTCCAGGGTCAAGGTATTTTCTTCAACCTTTTTCCGTACCTACCTCTGGCAGGGAGGGAGCGGAGGGTGGGGGAGAGAGCCTTCTACTTTTCTATTCAGTTTTCTACTACTGCTAGGATAGTTGAAAGAAAAATAAACTTTTACAAAATTTTCCCTGGCACCCGTTGCCATTGGTACCTCCTCGGTATGGGCCGCAAAGCCTTTGAGGTGCTTCTTTTCCTTGTAAATTCTTGTAACTCTCCTCTCTCCCTCTCTCTCTCTCTCTCCTCCCTCTCCTCTCTCTCCCTCTCTCTCTCCATCTCTCTCCCTCCCTCTCTCTCCCTCTCTCTCCCTCCCTAAAGTTTGTAGATTTTTGGCCTACATTCTACGGAAATGGGGAATACTTTGGTTCGGACAGGATACATTTTAACCAGAAGGGGAAAAGAAGTATGGTGATTTACTGAACATTAATTTATATAATCTTTTTAAACTAGGACCCCCCAAACCTGCAATTGATCCTGCTCCCCAAACAGTTAAACCTACTCCCCCTACAGTTCCCCTCCCCAGCAGTTAGTCCCCCTCCCCCAGCAGTTAGTCCCCCTCCACCAGCAGTAGTCCCCCTCCAACAGCAGTAGTCCCCCTCCCCGTAGTTAGTCCCCTCCCCAGTAGTTAGTCCCCTCCCCAGTAGTTAGTTCAACTGCGTCGGGAAACGACTCAGGCCAGTTAGGAAAAACCACAACTTAAAATCACTCAAAACTGTGCTCTTCAATACTAGGTCAATTAGAAACAAACTAATGGAATTTATAGCGCTTGTCAAAACTGAGAACTTTGATATCATCGGAATAACGGAATCCTGGATTCATTCTGAATCAAGGATTTTGTAGGAGAATTTGAAATGGTAGGTTACAAAATGTTTCACAAAGATAGGAACGGAAGGGAAGGCGGTGGGTGTACTTTTGTATGCTCGGATCTCCCTGCACCCGGTAAACAGTAATATCGTATCTGCTCATGAAATTTGGGAATTGATCTAAACCTAAATAATAAAGTAGTGTAGCTACTTCTAGTATATAGACCACCTCACTACCCCGATAAGGATATAATTGTATAACAAATTAAGCAGAATAGTGAATAATAAGATCAGTGTGATTTTTGGTGATTTTAATTGTGGTAATGTAAATTGGGAAAACAAAACAGCTGATGCTGAGGGCTCAAGACTGTTGGAATTTGCCGATGATAACTTATTAAGTCAATGGGTTGACGGGCCTACTAGGGGTAATAATAAACTAGACCTCATATTCACGAACGAAGATGACCTAGTCTCTAACCTGACTATTGGTGAAAATTTAAGTAACAGCGATCATAATTTGATTAGGTTTGACCTCAGGGTTCCAGTTAATACACGCGAAAAGACTCGTGAAAGACTGGATTTCTCGAGAGCAAATTTTGAAAGCTTCCGAAGTAGTTTAGACACACTTGAAGTTCTAATAAGTGAGGATGTCAGTCACCTGGAGCTCATATAGGATCAATTTAGAATATTACAGAACACTTTTATACCCACTAAAATGGTTTCCTTGTCAACAAAGTCACCGAAATGGTTTAACAACGAAATTAGGAGGGCTATTACGGGAAGAAATAGAGCCAAAACTACTTAAGTCGCATTTCAACCACACTAATTCAGAAAACTATAAACCTACGTAGGAGGGTTAAGTCCTTAATTAGATCAGCCAAACGTGATGAAGAAGCTAGAGTTGCCTCACTCTGTAAAGTTAACCCTAAAGAATTTTTTGCCCATGTTAATAGCAGAAAGCCAATTAAAAATTCTGTAGATAGAAATGGCGTACTGAAATTCGGTGATAAAGATATAGCTAATACGTTAAACGAGTTCTTCGTTACAGTCTTCACGGAGGAAGACACAATAGAAGTGCCAAGTCCTCGGATTACATATGACGGTGACCAGCCCGTAGAGACCATAAGTTTTACGAGAAATGAGGTACAGCAATTAATTGATAAGATGAACAAATACAAATCACCTGGCCCCGACTTATTTCTTCCAAGGGTATTAAAAGAGGTTAGCCACAATGTTGTTGACGACTTAGTAACCATGTTCAAACAATCAATCGAGTTAGGGAAAGTTCCAACCGACTGAAAGTTAGCAAATGTAACACCAATCTTTAAAAAGGGTGATAGGGAAAATCCTTGTAATTACGCCCGATCAGTTTAACATCAGTTGTCGGCAAACTGTTGGAATCCATCATTACAAAACGTATTGTGTATCACATTGAATCTAACATTCTAATTTTTTATTCTCAACATGGATTTAGGCGACATAGATCCTGTCTGACAAACCTGTTAGAGTTTTTCCATAATATGCATACACTGTACGATGCAAGTAGGCAATAGATATAGTGTATCTCGACTTTCAAAAAGCCTTTGGCAAAGTCCCTCACGCTAGATTGATGCTAAAGTCAAAGGACTAGGAATCACCGGGCTCGTTTCCAACTGGATTGAGGATTGGTTAAAAGATAGAAAGCAGAGAGTGGTAATAAATGGAGTGGCTTCGGAGTGGGCGCCGGTCATCAGTGGTGTCCCACAGGGTTCCGTTCTGGGGCCTTTACATTTTATCATCTATATTAACGATATAGACGTCGGGCTTCTAAGTGCAATCTCAAAATTTGCAGACGATACGAAATTAGGAAGTAGTGTAGGTACTGAGGAGGGCGTTAGAACGCTTCAGAACGATCTTGACAGGTTGGGCGAGTGGTCTGCTACTTGGCAGATGCCATTCAACTTGGACAAATGTAAGGTAATGCACCTAGGTTATAAAAACCCGAAGACGATTACTCTCTCTTGGGAAGGAACTTGACGGAGACCGATCTAGAGAAAGACTTAGGAGTCTATATCAGCAACGATCTGAAACCGTCGAAGCACTGTGCAGAAGTCGAAAAGAGGGCCTTAAAATTATTAGGTTATATTAAAAGACAGTTCCAGTTTCGGAACAAGGAGACTGTAATGTCTCTTTATAATTCTCTAGTCAGACCTCAACTGGAATACTGTCCGCAGTTTTGGTCTCCATCCCTCAGGAAGGATATAGAAAGGTTAGAAAGAGTACAAGCAAGGGCTACAAAATTGATCCCTTCAATGAGAATGCAAAGCTACCAACGGAGATTGGAGCGCCTAAATCTGTTTAGCTTAGAAACGAGGAGGTTGCGGGGTCAGCTTATTCAAGTCTTCAAGATGCTCAAAGGAATAGACAGGGTAGATTACAGAAACTTATTCTCACTTAATGCCAATCCGACAAGAAATAATGGGTTTAAACTGGAACTAAAGACATTTACGACCTCTGTCTGCGGAAATTTCTTTTCCTATAAAATAGCTAATATCTGGAACCAACTTCCCTCAGAGGTTGTTTCCAGTCAAAGTGTAAATGTGTTTAAAAATAGGCTAGATAAAGTACTGAATACTCATAGTTTAAGATTAAAACATAGAAAACTCTGCAGGAGTTCGCTTGCACGGTGTCTCTGTGAGCAAGCTAAATATAGAGCTATTTATATATTCTCCACTTTCCTGTAAAATTTCCTTGGCTACTTTTCCAGGGTCAAGTATTTTCTTCAACCTTTTCCGTACCTGCCTCTGGCAGGGAGGGAGCGGAGGGTGGGGAGAGAGCCTTCTACTTTTCTATCCAGTTTTCTACTACTATAGGATAGTTGAAAGAAAAATAAACTTTTAATAACAGGAACCTCCCAGAGTGGACAGAAAGGTCTTGAGGCTTCCTCTTGTCCTTGTAAATCCTTGTAACTCTCTCTCTCCCTCTCTCTCTCCTCTCTCTCTCTCTCTCTCTCTCTCTCTCTCCTCTCTCTCTCTCTCTCTCTCCCTCTCCCTCTCTCCCTCTCTCTCTCTCCCTCTCTCTCTCTCCCTCTCTCTCTCTCTCTCTCTCCTTCTCTCTCTCTCTCTCTCCTCTCTCTCTCTCTCCTCTCTCTCTCTCTCTCTCTCCTCTCTCTCTCTCCTCTCTCTCTCTCTCTCTCCCTCTCTCTCGTTAGTGAGGGGCTCTTCAACTCCCGACAGCCCTGGCTGTTCGGGAAACGGGTCGTGCTAGGGGGCGGTCAGAACAGGGGAGGCTCCCTCCGTGCAATGCTTTTTAATGCTAGGGTCGATCAGGAACAAGTTTGGCGAGCTACGGGCGCTCTTAGCATCAGAATACCAGGATATCGTTGCTATAACCAAGTCCTGGATTCATACTGATCGTAGGGACTACGTTGGGGAGTTCGAAATTCCCGGGTATAGAATGTTTCGCAAAGACCGCACCCGTGGGGAGGGGGGTGGGGTACTAATATACGTCAGGGACACGTTGAGTCCGGTTGACTGCCAGTTCCGGTCGGAACGGGAGCTGCTTGGCGTCGATCTGAACGTGGGAGGGACGAACTATAGGTTAATCTTGGTGTACAGACCTCCGCATCTCCTCCTCGAGGAGGATACAGCCCTGTACACCGAACTCAGTAGCCTGCTAGGGAATAGGGTGTGTGTAGTTTTAGGAGACTTCAACTGTCGCGGCATAAAGTGTGAAAACAGGACTGCCGATGCTGAAGGGAGGCGGCTAGTTGACTTTGCTGATGAGAACTTCCTCACTCAGTGGGTCAACGAGCCTACACGAGGCGAAAGCGTTCTAGACTTAGTATTCACGACCGAAGACAACCTCATCACTGGCCTCACCGTTGACGAATCATTGGGCGGGAGCGATCACGGTCTTATTAGGTTCCGTGTGTGCGTCCCTCGGGTGAAGCGTAGTAACTCGAGAGGCAGTAAGCTCGATCTCCGGCGGGCGAACTTTGTTAGCCTCAGGGATAGCGTAGGAGAGATGGGGTTAGAGGTTGGCGGCGATGTTGAGGGAGTGTGGAGTGCATTCCGGGACGAGTTTACGGTGCTGCAGTCTGCTGGCATACCCTCAAAACCGGTCACCCCTGCTTCAACGCAGCCTAAGTGGTTCAATCGTGACATCGCTTCGGCTATTCGAAATAGGAAAGTAACGTATAGGAGGGCGAAGGCCAATCGTTCCCACGAGAACACTGAAGCGTATGTCCGACTGTGTAGGGAAGTGAAGGCGAAGGTTAGGCTAGCGAAACGTAACGAAGAACTACGGGTGGCAAGCCTCTGCAAGGGGAACCCTAAGGAATTCTTCAGTTATGTTAATAGTAGAAAGCCCATTAGAAGCATGATAGGTCCGTTAAAGGATGGAAGCGGCGTTCTGCGGACCTCCGACGCGGACATCGCTAATGTGCTTAATGAGTACTTTGCGGGAGTGTTCACCAGGGAGGATACCCGCGTCATCCCCGAGCCAGGCGTGAGGCACGAAGGTGCTGGCCTGGATAGTGTTAGATGTACCGCGACAGTCGTTGCCGCTAGAATAGATAAACTGAGCGCGTTTAAGGCTCCTGGGCCAGACCAGTTTCTCCCCAGAGTGTTGCGAGAAGTGCACGACCAGGTGGCTCCCCACCTGGCTACAGTCTTCAACAAATCGTTGGAGATGGGCCAGGTGCCTGGTGACTGGAGGGAAGCCAACGTGACCCCTATCTTTAAGAAAGGGGATCACGAAAGTCCAGGGAACTATCGTCCCATTAGTCTCACTTCAGTTGTAGGTAAATTATTAGAAGGGATAATAGCTGATAGGATCGTTGACCATTTGGATTCCTACAAGCTGCTTGGGGACTCCCAACATGGGTTTAGACGGCATAGGTCGTGTCTCACCAACTTGCTCGAGTTTTTCCACGTCATGTTGAATGAGTACGATAAGAGTAGGGCGATTGATATACTTTATCTCAACTTTCAGAAAGCCTTTGATAAGGTACCTCACCGCCGGCTAATGGCGAAAGTGCGCGCGTTGGGTATCGGTGGGGAAATAGGTAGGTGGATTGAAAACTGGCTGAGGAATAGGCGGCAGAGTGTGGTAATTAAAGGGGCTAGTTCGGGTTGGGCCTCGGTCACTAGTGGGGTTCCTCAGGGTTCTGTTTTGGGGCCGCTGTTGTTTATCATTTACATAAATGATATCGACGGTGGCATCGTCAGTCGGATCGCCAAATTCGCTGATGACACCAAGCTTGGGGCCAATGTTGGGACGCCCGAAGCGATCGAGGAACTGCGTGCGGACCTAGGTAGGATAGGAGAGTGGTCCGAAAAATGGCAAATGCCGTTTAACTTGGGTAAATGCAAAGTGATGCACATTGGCTACGCCAATCCCAAGTCGGACTACTCGATGTTGGGTAGTAATATCGAGGTGACTGATTTAGAAAAGGACTTGGGTGTGCTAATTAGCAGCGATCTTAAGTTTACGAAACAGTGTGTAGATGTGGAAAAGAAAGCACAGAAACTATTGGGTTATATCAGGAGGCAATTTCAGTTTCGGAACAAGGAGATTGTGCTCTCACTGTACAATTCCCTTGTTCGGCCGCACCTGGAGTATGCTGTGCAGTTCTGGTCGCCCACCCTCAGGAAAGATATTGAGAGGCTGGAGCGAGTGCAGGCGAGGGCCACAAAGTTAATCCCTTCCGTTAGGCATATTGGCTACAATCGACGGTTACGCGCCCTGAACTTGTTTTCGCTTGAAACTCGGAGGCTCCGCGGTCAACTGATCGAGGTTTTCAAGCTCTTACGCGGGTTCAACGATGTCGATTTTAGAAGTATGTTTAGTTTAAATGATAACCCAACTCGCAACAATGGTTGGAAGTTGGATTTGAAACGGTTTAGGACTAGTGTGTGGGAATTACTTTACGTATAAGATCTGTGACACATGGAACAGGTTACCTTCGGAAGTTGTGAACAGTTCCTCTGTGGATCAGTTCAAGAAAAGGGTAGACGAAATCTTGCACACTATTTGAGTGTGTAAAGACATTTAGGACCTCAGTCTGCGGAAATTTCTTTTCCTATAAAATACTTAATATCTATAACCAACTTCCCTCAGAGGTTGTTTCCAGTGAAAGTGTAAATGTGTTTAAAAATAGGCTAGACAATGTACTGAATACTCTCATAGTTCAAGACTAAAACATAAGAAAATTCTGCAGGAGATCGCTTGCACGGTGTCTCTGTGAGCAAGCTAAATATAGAGCTATTTATATATTCTCCACTTTCCTGTAAAATTTCCTTGGCTACTTTTCCAGGGTCAAGGTATTTTCTTCAACCTTTTTCCGTACCTACCTCTGGC
This sequence comes from Bathynomus jamesi, assembly GCA_023014485.1. Lineage (NCBI taxonomy): Eukaryota > Metazoa > Arthropoda > Malacostraca > Isopoda > Cirolanidae > Bathynomus > Bathynomus jamesi. The sequence goes on along the minus strand of JAJOZX010001843.1, from coordinate 627,901 downwards.
AGGGAGGGAGCGGAGGGTGGGGGAGAGAGCCTTCTACTTTTCTATTCAGTTTTCTACTACTGCTAGGATAGTTGAAAGAAAAATAAACTTTTACAAAATTTTCCCTGGCACCCGTTGCCATTGGTACCTCCTCGGTATGGGCCGCAAAGCCTGTTGAGGTGCTTCTTTTCCTTGTAAATTCTTGTAACTCTCTCTCTCTCCTCTCTCTCTCTCTCCCTCCCTCTCCCTCTCTCTCCCTCTCTCTCTCCATCTCTCTCCCTCTCTCTCCCTCCCTCTCTCTCTCCCTCCCTAAAGTTTGTAGATTTTTGGCCTACATTCTACGGAAATGGGGAATACTTTGGTTCGGACAGGATACATTTTAACCAGAAGGGGAAAAAGAAGTATGGTGATTTACTGAACATTAATTTATATAATCTTTTTAAACTAGGACCCCCCAAACCTGCAATTGATCCTGCTCCCCAAACAGTTAAACCTACTCCCCCTACAGTTAGTCCCCCTCCCCCAGCAGTTAGTCCCCCTCCTCCAGCAGTTAGTCCCCCTCCCCAGCAGGTAGTCCCCCTCCAACAGCAGATAGTCCCCCTCCCCCAGTAGTTAGTCCCACTCCCCCAGTAGTTAGTCCCCCTCCCCCAGTAGTTAGTTCAACTGCGTCGGGAAAGGACTCAGGCCAGTTAGGAAAAACCACAACTTAAAATCACTCAAAACTGTGCTCTTCAATACTAGGTCAATTAGAAACAAACTAATGGAATTTATAGCGCTTGTCAAAACTGAGAACTTTGATATCATCGGAATAACGGAATCCTGGATTCATTCTGAATCAAGAGATTTTGTAGGAGAATTTGAAATGGTAGGTTACAAAATGTTTCACAAAGATAGGAACGGAAGGGAAGGCGGCGGTGTACTTTTGTATGCTCGGATCTCCCTGCACCCGGTAAACAGTAATATCGTATCTGCTCATGAAATGTTGGGAATTGATCTAAACCTAAATAATAAAGTAGTGTAGCTACTTCTAGTATATAGACCACCTCACTACCCCGTTGATAAGGATATTAATTTGTATAACAAATTTAGCAGAATAGTGAATAATAAGATCAGTGTGATTTTCGGTGATTTTAATTGTGGTAATGTAAATTGGGAAACAAAACAGCTGATGCTGAGGGCTCAAGACTCTTGTAATTTGCCGATGATAACTTATTAAGTCAATGGGTTGACGGGCCTACCAGGGGTAATAATAAACTAGACCTCATATTCACGAACGAAGATGACCTAGTCTCTAACCTGACTATTGGTGAAAATTTAAGTAACAGCGATCATAATTTGATTAGGTTTGACCTCAGGGTTCCAGTTAATACACGCGAAAAGACTCGTGAAAGACTGGATTTCTCGAAAGCAAATTTTGAAAGCTTCCAAAGTAGTTTAGACACACTTGAAGTTCTAATAAGTGAGGATGTCAGTGTCGCCTGGAGCTCATATAGGGATCAATTTAGAATATTACAGAACACTTTTATACCCACTAAAATGGTTTCCTTGTCAACAAAGTCACCGAAATGGTTTAACAACGAAATTAGGAGGGCTATTACGGGAAGAAATAGAGCCTAGAAACTACTTAAGTCGCATTTCAACCACACTAATTCAGAAAACTAGATAACCCTACGTAGGAGGGTTAAGTCCTTAATTCGATCAGCCAAACGTGATGAAGAAGCTAGAGTTGCCTCACTCTGTAAAGTTAACCCTAAAGAATTTTTTGCCCATGTTAATAGCAGAAAGCCAATTAAAAATTCTGTAGGCCCCTTAAAAGATAGAAATGGCGTACTGAAATTCGGTGATAAAGATATAGCTAATACGTTAAACGAGTTCTTCATTACAGTCTTCACGGAGGAAGACACAATAGAAGTGCCAAGTCCTCGGATTACATATGACGGTGACCAGCCCGTAGAGACCATAAGTTTTACGAGAAATGAGGTACAGCAATTAATTGATAAGATGAACAAATACAAATCACCTGGCCCCGACTTATTTCTTCCAAGGGTATTAAAAGAGGTTAGCCACAATGTTGTTGACAACTTAGTAACCATATTCAAACAATCAATCGAGTTGGGGAAAGTTCCAACCGATTGGAAGTTAGCAAATGTAACACCAATCTTTAAAAAGGGTGATAGGGAAAATCCTTGTAATTATCGCCCTATCAGTTTAACATCAGTTGTCGGCAAACTGTTGGAATCCATCATTACAAAACGTATTGTGTATCATCTTGAATCTAACAATCTAATTTTTTATTCTCAACATGGATTTAGGCGACATAGATCCTGTCTGACAAACCTGTTAGAGTTTTTCCATAATATGCATACACTGTACGATGCAAGTAGGGCAATAGATATAGTGTATCTCGACTTTCAAAAAGCCTTTGACAAAGTCCCTCACGCTAGATTGATAGCTAAAGTCAAAGGACTAGTAATCACCGGGCTCGTATCCAACTGGATTGAGGATTGGTTAAAAGTTAGAAAGCAGAGAGTGGTAATAAATGGAGTGGCTTCGGAGTGGGCGCCCGTCACGAGTGGTGTCCCACAGGGTTCCGTTCTGGGTCCTTTACTTTTTATCATCTACTGTATATTAATGATATAGACATCGGGCTTCTAAGTGCAATCTCCAAATTTGCAGACGATACGAAATTAGGAAGTAGTGTAGGTACTGAGGAGGGCGTAAGAACGCTTCAGAACGATCTTGACAGGTTGGGCGAATGGTCTGCTACTTGGCAGATGCCATTCAACTTGGACAAATGTAAGGTAATGCATGTAGGTTATAAAAACCCGAAGAGCGATTACTCTCTCTTGGGAAGGAACTTGACTGAGACCGATCTAGAGAAAGACTTAGGAGTCTATATCAACAACGATCTGAAACCGTCGAAGCACTGTGCAGAAGTCGAAAAGAGGGCCTTAAAATTATTAGGTTATATTAAAAGACAGTTCCAGTTTCGGAACAAGGAGACTGTAATGTGTCTTTATAATTCTCTAGTCAGACCTCAACTTGAATACTGTGCGCAGTTTTGGTCTTCATCCCTCAGGAAGGACATAGAAAGGTTAGAAAGAGTACAAGCAAGGGCTACAAAATTGATCCCGTCAATGAGAATGCAAAGCTACCAATGGAGATTGGAGCGCCTAAATCTGTTTACCTTAGAGACGAGGAGGTTGCGGGGTCAGCTTATTCAAGTCTTCAAGATGCTCAAAGGAATAGACAGGGTAGATTACAGAAACTTATTCTCACTTAATGCCAATCCGACAAGAAATAATGGGTTTAAACTGGAACTAAAGACATTTAGGACCTCTGTCTGCGGAAATTTCTTTTCCTATAAAATAGTTAATATCTGGAACCAACTTCCCTCAGAGGTTGTTTCCAGTCAAAGTGTAAATGTGTTTAAAAATAGGCTAGACAAAGTACTGAACGCACTCATAGTTTAAGATTAAAACCTCAGAAAACTCTGCAGGAGTTCGCTTGCACGGTGTCACTATGAGCAAGCTAAATATAGAGCTATTTATATATTCTCCACTTTCCTGTAAAATTTCCTTGGCTACTTTTCCAGGGCCAAGGTATTTTCTTCAACCTTTTTCCGTACCTGCCTCTGGCAGGGAGGGAGCGGAGGGTAGGGAGAGAGCATTTTACTTTTCTACCCACTTTTCTAGTACTATTAGGATAGTTGAAAGAAAAATAAACTTTTAATAACAGGAACCTCCCAGAGTGGACCGAAAGGTCTTTGAGGCTTCCTCTTGTCATTGTAACTCCTTGTAACTCTCTCTCTCCTCTCCCTCTCTCCCTCTCTCTCCTCCTCTCTCTCTCTCTCTCTCTCCCTCTCTCTCTCTCTCTCTCTCCCTCTCCCTCTCTCCCTCTCTCTCTCTCCCTCTCTCTCTTTCTCTCTCTCTCTCTCTCTCTCTCCTTCTCTCTCTCTCTCTCCCTCCCTCTCTCTCTCCCTCTCTCTCTCTCTCCCTCTCTCTCTCTCAATGACAAGGGTAAAGGTGTGCTAGGCGCGCTGCTCGACCGGCACCTATACAGAATGGTGAGGTCGAGTCCTGGGAGAGATGATGGGCCCCCACCGGGGAGAGATGAGGATGAGCCGGTGGCGGACGTACCTTCGACTGAAGGGTGCGGCGAAGTACAGATGGGTGACCCTCCTCCTACGTTGGAGGGGGCTCAGTCTCCTGTGGAAGTTGCCCCCTCGTTAGTGAGGGGCTCTTCAACTCCCGACAGCCTTGGCTGTTCGGGAAACGGGTCGTGCTAGGGGGCGGTCAGAATAGGGAAGGCTCCCTCCGTGCAATGCTTTTTAATGCTAGGTCAATTAGGAACAAGTTTCGCGAGCTACGGGCGCTCTTAGCATCAGAATACCAGGATATCGTTGCTATCACCGAGTCCTGGATTCATACTGATCGTAGGGACTACGTTGGGGAGTTCGAAATTCCCGGGTATAGAATGTTTCGCAAAGACCGCACCCGTGGGGAGGGGGGTGGGGTACTAATATACGTCAGAGACACGTTGAGTCCGGTTGACTGCCAGTTCCGGTCGGAACGGGAGCTGCTTGGCGTCGATCTGAACGTGGGAGGGACGAACTATAGGTTAATCTTGGTGTACAGACCTCCGCATCTCCTCCTCGAGGAGGATACAGCCCTGTACACCGAACTCAGTAGCCTGCTAGGGGATAGGGTGTGTGTAGTTTTAGGAGACTTCAACTGTCGCGGCATAAAGTGGGAAAACAGGACTGCCGATGCTGAAGGGAGGAGGCTAGTTGACTTTGCTGATGAGAACTTCCTCACTCAGTGGGTCAACGAGCCTACACGAGGCGAAAGCGTTCTAGACTTAGTATTCACGACCGAAGACAACCTCGTCACTGGCCTCACCGTTGACGAATCGTTGGGCGGGAGTGATCACGGTATTATTAGGTTCCGTGTGTGCGTCCCTCGGGTGAAGCGTAGTAACTCGAGAGGCAGTAAGCTCGATCTCCGGCGGGCGAACTTTGTTAGCCTCAGGGATAGCGTAGCAGAGATGGGGTTAGAGGTTGGCGGCGATGTTGAGGGAGTGTGGAGTGCATTCCGGGATGAGTTTATGGTGCTGCAGTCTGCTGCCATACCCTCAAAACTGGTCACCCCTGCTTCAACGCAGCCTAAGTGGTTCAATCGTGGCATCGCTTCGGCTATCCGAAATAGGAAAGTAGTGTATAGGAGGGCGAAGGCCAATCGTTCCCACGAGAACACTGAAGCGTATGTCCGCCTGTGTAGGGAAGTGAAGGCGAAGGTTAGGCTAGCGAAACGTAACGAAGAACTACGGGTGGCAAGCCTCTGCAAGAGGAACCCTAAGGAGTTCTTCAGTTATGTTAATAGTAGAAAGCCTATTAGAAGCATGATAGGTCCTTTAAAGGACGGAAGCGGCGTTCTGCGGACCTCCGACGCGGACATCGCTAAGGTGCTTAATGAGTACTTTGCGGGAGTGTTCACCAGGGAGGATACCCGCGTCATCCCCGAGCCAGCTGTGAGGCACGAAGGTGCTGACCTGGATAGTGTTAGATGTACCGCGACAGTCGTTGCTCATAGAATAGACAAACTGAGCGCGTTTAAGGCTCCTGGGCCAGACCAGTTTCTCCCCAGTGTTTTGCGAGAAGTGCGCGACCAGGTGGCTCCCCACCTGGCTACAGTCTTCAACAAATCGTTGGAGATGGGCCAGGTGCCTGGTGACTGGAGAGAGGCCAACGTGACCCCTATCTTTAAGAAAGGGGATCACGAAAGTCCAGGGAACTATCGTCCTATTAGTCTCACTTCAGTTGTAGGTAAATTATTAGAAAGGATAATAGCTGATAGAATCGTTGACCATTTGGATTCCTACAAGCTGCTTGGGGACTCCCAACATGGGTTTAGACGGCATAGGTCGTGTCTCACCAACTTGCTCGAGTTTTTCCACGTCATGTTGAGTGAGTACGATAAGAGTAGGGCGATTGATATACTTTATCTCGACTTTCAGAAAGCCTTTGATAAGGTACCTCACCGCCGGCTAATGGCGAAAGTGCGCGCGCTGGGTATCGGTGGGGAAATAGGTAGGTGGATTGAAAACTGGCTGAGGAATAGGCGGCAGAGGGTGGTAATTAAAGGGGCTAGTTCGGGTTGGGCCTCGGTCACTAGTGGGGTTCCTCAGGGTTCCGTTTTGGGGCCACTGTTGTTTACCATTTACATAAATGATATCGACGGTGGCATCGTCAGTCGGATCGCCAAATTCGCTGATGACACCAAGCTTGGGGCCAATGTTGGGACGCCCGAAGCGATCGAGGAACTGCGTGCGGACCTAGGTAGGATAGGAGAGTGGTCCGAAAAATGGCAAATGCCGTTTAACTTGGGTAAATGCAAAGTGATGCACATTGGCTACGCCAATCCCAAGTCGGACTACTCGATGTTGGGCAGTAATATCGAGGTGACTGATTTAGAAAAGGACTTGGGTGTGCTAATTAGCAGCGACCTTAAGTTTACGAAACAGTGTGTAGAGATGGAAAAGAAAGCCCAGAAACTATTGGGTTATATCAGGAGGCAATTTCAGTTTCGGAACAAGGAGATTGTGCTCTCACTGTACAATTCCCTTGTTCGGCCGTACCTGGAGTATGCTGTGCAGTTCTGGTCGCCCACCCTCAGGAAAGATATTGAGAGGCTGGAGCGAGTGCAGGCGAGGGCCACAAAGTTGATCCCTTCCGTTAGGCATATGGGCTACAATCGACGGTTACGCGCCCTGAACTTGTTTTCGCTTGAAACTCGGAGGCTGCGCGGTCAACTGATCGAGGTTTTCAAGCTCTTACGAGGGTTCAACGATGTCGATTTTAGAAGTATGTTTAGTTTAAATGATAACCCAACTCGCAACAATGGTTGGAAGTTGGATTTGAAACGGTTTAGGACTAGTGTGTGTGGGAATTACGTTACGTATAAGATCTGTGACACATGGAACAGGTTACCTTCGGAAGTTGTGAACAGTTCCTCTGTGGATCAGTTCAAGAAAAGGTTAGACGAAATCTTGCACACTATTTGAGTGTGTAAAGACATTTAGGACCTCAGTCTGCGGAAATTTCTTTTCCTGTAAAATAGTTGATATCTGGAACCAACTTCCCTCAGAGGATGTTTCCAGTCAAAGTGTAAATCTGTTTAAAAATAGGCTAGACAAAGTACAGAACACACTCATAGTTTAAGATTAAAACCTCAGAAAACTCTGCAGGAGTTCGCTTGCTCGGTGTCTCTGTGAGCAAGCTAAATATAGAGCTATTTATATATTCTCCACTTTCCTGTAAAATTTCCTTGGCTACTTTTCCAGGGTCAAGGTATTTTCTTCAACCTTTTTCCGTACCTGCCTCTGGCAGGGAGGGAGCGGAGGTTGGGGAGAGAGCCTTCTACTTTTCTATCCAGTTTTCTACTACTGCTAGCATAGTTTGAAAGACAAAATTTTCCCTGGCACCCGTTGCCATTGGTACCTCCTCGGTATGGGCCGCAAGGCCTTTTGAGGTACTTCTTTTCCTTGTAACTCCTTGTAACTCCCTTTCTCTCTCTCTCCCTCTCTCTCTCTCCCTCTCTCTTTCTCCCTCTCTCTCTCTCTCTCTCTCTTCTCTCTCTCTCTCTCTCCTCCCTCTCTCTCTCCCTCTCTCTTCTCTCTCCCTCTCTCTCTCTCTCTCTCCCTTTCTCTCTCTCTCCCTCTCTCTCTCTCTCCCTCTCTCTCGTTAGTGAGGGGCTCTTCAACTCCCGACAGCCCTGGCTGTTCGGGAAACGGGTCGTGCTAGGGGGCGGTCAGAATAGGGAGGCTCCCTCCGTGCAATGCTTTTTAATGCTAGGTCAATTAGGAACAAGTTTGGCGAGCTACGGGCGCTCTTAGCATCAGAATACCAGGATATCGTTGCTATCACCGAGTCCTGGATTCATACTGATCGTAGGGACTACGTTGGGGAGTTCGAAATTCCCGGGTATAGAATGTTTCGCAAAGACCGCACCCGTGGGGGGGGGGTGGGGTACTAATATACGTCAGGGACACGTTGAGTCCGGTTGACTGCCAGTTCCGGTCGGAACGGGAGCTGCTTGGCGTCGATCTGAACGTGGGAGGGACGAACTATAGGTTAATCTTGGTGTACAGACCTCCGCATCTCCTCCTCGAGGAGGATACAGCCCTGTACACCGAACTCAGTAGCCTGCTAGGGATAGGGTGTGTGTAGTTTTAGGAGACTTCAACTGTCGCGGCATAAAGTGGAAAACAGGACTGCCGATGCTGAAGGGAGGAGGCTAGTTGACTTTGCTGATGAGAACTTCCTCACTCAGTGGGTCAACGAGCCTACACGAGGCGAAAGCGTTCTAGACTTAGTATTCACGACCGAAGACAACCTCGTCACTGGCCTCACCGTTGACGAATCGTTGGGCGGGAGCGATCACGGTCTTATTAGGTTCCGTGTGTGCGTCCCTCGGGTGAAGCGTAGTAACTCGAGAGGCAGTAAGCTCGATCTCCGGCGGGCGAACTTTGTTAGCCTCAGGGATAGCGTAGGAGAGATGGGGTTAGAGGTTGGCGGCGATGTTGAGGGAGTGTGGAGTGCATTCCGGGATGAGTTTATGGTGCTGCAGTCTGCTGCCATACCCTCAAAACCGGTCACCCCTGCTTCAACGCAGCCTAAGTGGTTCAATCGTGCATCGCTTCGGCTATCCGAAATAGGAAAGTAGCGTATAGGAGGGCGAAGGCCAATCGTTCCCACGAGAACACTGAAGCGTATGTCCGCCTGTGTAGGGAAGTGAAGGCGAAGGTTAGGCTAGCGAAACGTAACGAAGAACTACGGGTGGCAAGCCTCTGCAAGGGGAACCCTAAGGAGTTCTTCAGTTATGTTAATAGTAGAAAGCCCATTAGAAGCATGATAGGTCCTTTAAAGGACGGAAGCGGCGTTCTGCGGACCTCCGACGCGGACATCGCTAATGTGCTTAATGAGTACTTTGCGGGAGTGTTCACCAGGGAGGATACCCGCGTCATCCCCGAGCCAGCTGTGAGGCACGAAGGTGCTGGCCTGGATAGTGTTAGATGTACGCGACAGTCGTTGCTCATAGAATAGACAAACTGAGCGCGTTTAAGGCTCCTGGGCCAGACCAGTTTCTCCCCAGTGTTTTGCGAGAAGTGCGCGACCAGGTGGCTCCCCACCTGGCTACAGTCTTCAACAAATCGTTGGTGATGGGCCAGGTGCCTGGTGACTGGAGGGAGGCCAACGTGACCCCTATCTTTAAGAAAGGGGATCACGAAAGTCCAGGGAACTATCGTCCATTAGTCTCACTTCAGTTGTAGGTAAATTATTAGAAAGGATAATAGCTGATAGAATCGTTGACCATTTGGATTCCTACAAGCTGCTTGGGGACTCCCAACATGGGTTTAGACGGCATAGGTCGTGTCTCACCAACTTGCTCGAGTTTTTCCACGTCATGTTGAGTGAGTACGATAAGAGTAGGGCGATTGATATACTTTATCTCGACTTTCAGAAAGCCTTTGATAAGGTACCTCACCGCCGGCTAATGGCGAAAGTGCGCGCGCTGGGTATCGGTGGGGAAATAGGTAGGTGGATTGAAAACTGGCTGAGGAATAGGCGGCAGAGGGTGGTAATTAAAGGGGCTAGTTCGGGTTGGGCCTCGGTCACTAGTGGGGTTCCTCAGGGTTCCGTTTTGGGGCCACTGTTGTTTATCATTTACATAAATGATATCGACGGTGGCATCGTCAGTCGGATCGCCAAATTCGCTGATGACACCAAGCTTGGGGCCAATGTTGGGACGCCCGAAGCGATCGAGGAACTGCGTGCGGACCTAGGTAGGATAGGAGAGTGGTCCGAAAAATGGCAAATGCCGTTTAACTTGGGTAAATGCAAAGTGATGCACATTGGCTACGCCAATCCCAAGTCGGACTACTCGATGTTGGGCAGTAATATCGAGGTGACTGATTTAGAAAAGGACTTGGGTGTGCTAATTAGCAGCGACCTTAAGTTTACGAAACAGTGTGTAGAGGTGGAAAAGAAAGCCCAGAAACTATTGGGTTATATCAGGAGGCAATTTCAGTTTCGGAACAAGGAGATTGTGCTCTCACTGTACAATTCCCTTGTTCGGCCGCACCTGGAGTATGCTGTGCAGTTCTGGTCGCCCACCCTCAGGAAAGATATTGAGAGGCTGGAGCGAGTGCAGGCGAGGGCCACAAAGTTAATCCCTTCCGTTAGGCATATGGGCTACAATCGACGGTTACGCGCCCTGAACTTGTTTTCGCTTGAAACTCGGAGGCTGCGCGGTCAACTGATCGAGGTTTTCAAGCTCTTACGGGTTCAACGATGTCGATTTTAGAAGTATGTTTAGTTTAAATGATAACCCAACTCGCAACAATGGTTGGAAGTTGGATTTGAAACGGTTTAGGACTAGTGTGTGTGGGAATTACTTTACGTATAAGATCTGTGACACATGGAACAGGTTACCTTCGGAAGTTGTGAACAGTTCCTCTGTGGATCAGTTCAAGAAAAGGTAGACGAAATCTTGCACACTATTTGAGTGTGTAAAGACATTTAGGACCTCAGTCTGCGGAAATTTCTTTTCCTATAAAATAGTTAATATCTGGAACCAACTTCCCTCAGAGGTTGTTTCCAGTCAAAGTGTAAATGTTTAAAAATAGGCTAGACAAAGTACTGAATACTCTCATAGTTTAAGATTAAAACTCAGAAAACTCTGCAGGAGATCGCTTGCTCGGTGTCTCTGTGAGCAAGCTAAATATAGAGCTATTTATATATCTCCACTTTCCTGTAAAATTTCCTTGGCTACTTTTCCAGGGTCAAGGTATTTTCTTCAACCTTTTTCCGTACCTGCCTCTGGCAGGGAGGGAGCGGAGGGTGGGGAGAGAGCCTTCTACTTTTCTATCCAGTTTTCTACTACTGCTAGGATAGTTGAAAGAAAAATAAACTTTTACAAAATTTTCCCTGGCACCCGTTGCCATTGGTACCTCCTCGGTATGGGCCGCAAGGCCTTTTGAGGTACTTCTTTTCCTTGTAACTCCTTGTAACTCTCTCTCTCTCCCTCTCTCTCTCTCTCTCTCTCTCTCCTCTCTCTCTCTCTCTCTCTCTTCTCATTAGACTTCATCGGAGGCGGACGTGCTGTGTGGTCTCTCCAGTATTTTTTTTAATAGTGACTAAGTGACAAAGTTTGATTGTATATTTGTTAGATAAGTTTAATATTTATTTACTTTATTATTGAGATTAGGGCAAGCACTATTGCTTAATAATTAGACAATTTATTATTAATTATACTTAATTTATTCCTTTTCCGGTTAACGAACATAATTTCATATTGTTTAAATTCTGTTTTTTCGGCTGAATTTCTCTGGGAAAGTTAACGTGAAATAAGTTTGCATTGTTTTAGACGGTAGTTACAGATTGCATTTTCAGACGAGTTACATAGTAAGATTTGTATGTTCGAGTCTATTTCCGTTTCCGGTCTGTTACACGTGCTCTCGCAGGTCCATTTCCGGTCTGTAACACGTGCTCTCGCAGGTCTATCTCCCGCATTCACTACTTCTCTCCCACGATCCGTTGTATAAATTAAAATAACATATTATATTATTTAAAGTAACATCATTCTGCATTGTTATAAACGGCTCCCTACAGATCCCATTCAGTTCCGTATTCAATTCCATTTCCGGTCTGAAACACGTGCCACTCGTCTGCGCGTGTTTATTTCGTATTTCGGCATTCACCAATCCTCCCTCACTAACCAATATACTAATTAAAATAGCATTGTATTATTTAAATTAATATCAGACTGCATTGTTACTAACGGCAACCCACAGGTTCCATTCAATTCTGTATTCAACTCAGTTTCCGGTCTGTAACACGTGTTTACTTCCGAACTCACCATTACCCCTCTCACCATTCGTTATATTAATTAAAGTAGCATATTGTATTATTTAAAAGTAACGTATCGTATTAATTAAAAGGAACATATTGTATTATTTATTTAAATTAACGTAAAAAAAAAAAAAAAAAAAAAAAATATGACAGGGCCAGCTAAATTGAAAGCAGAATGCTTTAAATGTAAAGTTAATCATTGGTGCGTTGACTTCCCAGAAGGTAGTATCAGCGATATCACATCCCTTAGTATATGTTTGTTTTGTAAACTTAGAGACAACCACGAAAAGGAAGTGAAAGAGCTAAAGGAATTAGTAAAAAAGCTTGAAGCTAGGCTCGTAGCACTGGAAATCCATCCCAGTAGACAAGATCAAACTAAAAACACACAAGCAGATTTAAACTGTAAAATTAAGCATCTAGAGCAAAGCGTGGCACGCTTGGAAAACACGGTGACTATTCCGGAAAATAAAACGGAGGACCAAGAATTCAAATTGGTCAAAAATAAAAGACCCTCCAAACCAAAACCAAAACATAAGGATTTGGAACCCATTACCATCAAAAATAAGTTTCACTTACTTGCTGATGAGGAGGATGAAACCTTTTTAATTGGGGATTCTATGGTAAGGAATCAAGGGGACTTTTTCGGAGCAAGACGGGCGACCAAGAGAAAGCTCCGATGTTTTCCGGGTGCCACAAGCCAGATAATTAATAGGGAATTAGGCAAAATTAATATCAAGAATAAGAGTTGCCCTATCATTGTCCATGTTGGTGGCAATGACGTTTTTATGGGAGGGACAGGAGGGCAGACAGAGCCCATTATAAAAGAATTTAAGAACCTAACTGACAAGGTTAGGGATAGGACAGACATGGGTATGGTCGTAGGAATTCTCCCTCGAATGCGTGCTAGTGACTATACTCTAAGTAAAGCCATTAGCATAAATAAAAGAGTTAAACGCATGTGTGATGAAAAAGGCCTAAAGTTTGTCGATTTTTGGCCTACATTCTACGGAAATGGGGAATACTTTGGTTCGGACGGGATACATTTTAACCAGAAGGGGAAAAAGAAGTATGGTGATTTACTGAACATTAATTTGTATAATCTCTTTAAACTAAGACCCCCCAAACCAGCAATTGATCCTGCTCCCCAAACAGTTAAACCTACTCCCCCAGCAGTTAGTCCCCCTCCCCCAGCAGTTAGTCCCCCTCCCCCAGCAGTTAGTCCCCCTCCCCCAGCAGTAGTCCCCCTCCCAGCAGTAGTCCCCCTCCCCCAGTAGTTAGTCCCCCTCCAACAGCAGGTAGTGACTCTCCTTCCACGTTGGAGGGGGCTCAAGCTCCTGCGGAGATTGTCCCCTCGTTAGTGAGGGGCTATTCAACTCCCGACAGCCCTGGCTGTTCGGGAAACGGGTCGTGCTAGGGGGCGGTCAGAATAGGGGAGGCTCCCTCCGTGCAATGCTTTTTAATGCTAGGTCGATCAGGAACAAGTTTGGCGAGCTACGGGCACTCTTAGCATCAGAATACCAGGATATCGTTGCTATCACCGAGTCCTGGATTCATACTGATCGTAGGGACTACGTTGGGGAGTTCGAAATTCCCGGGTATAGAATGTTTCACAAAGACCGCACCCGTGGGGAGGGGGGTGGGGTACTAATATACGTCAGAGACACGTTGAGTCCGGTTGACTGCCAGTTCCGGTCGGAACGGGAGCTGCTTGGCGTCGATCTGAACGTGGGAGGGACGAACTATAGGTTAATCTTGGTGTACAGACCTCCGCATCTCCTCCTCGTGGAGGATACAGCCCTGTACACCGAACTCAGTAGCCTGCTAGGGGATAGGGTGTGTGTAGTTTTAGGAGACTTCAACTGTCGCGGCATAAAGTGGGAAAACAGGACTGCCGATGCTGAAGGGAGGAGGCTAGTTGACTTTGCTGATGAGAACTTCCTCACTCAGTGGGTCAACGAGCCTACACGAGGCGAAAGCGTTCTAGACTTAGTATTCACGACCGAAGACAACCTCGTCACTGGCCTCACCGTTGACGAATCATTGGGCGGGAGTGATCACGGTCTTATTAGGTTCCGTGTGTGCGTCCCTCGGGTGAAGCGTAGTAACTCGAGAGGCAGTAAGCTCGATCTCCGGCGGGCGAACTTTGTTAGCCTCAGGGATAGCGTAGGAGAGATGGGGTTAGAGGTTGGCGGCGATGTTGAGGGAGTGTGGAGTGCATTCCGGGACGAGTTTATGGTGCTGCAGTCTGCTGCCATACCCTCAAAACCGGTCACCCCTGCTTCAACGCAGCCTAAGTGGTTCAATCGTGACATCGCTTCGGCTATCCGAAATAGGAAAGTAGCGTATAGGAGGGCGAAGGCCAATCGTTCCCACGAGAACACTGAAGCGTATGTCCGCCTGTGTAGGGAAGTGAAGGCGAAGGTTAGGCTAGCGAAACGTAACGAAGAACTACGGGTGGCAAGCCTCTGCAAGGGGAACCCTAAGGAATTCTTCAGTTATGTTAATAGTAGAAAGCGGCATTCTGCGGACCTCCGACGCGGACATCGCTAATGTGCTTAATGAGTACTTTGCGGGAGTGTTCACCAGGGAGGATACCCGCGTCATCCCCAAGCCAGGCGTGAGGCACGAAGGTGCTGGCCTGGATAGTGTTAGATGTACCGCGACAGTCGTTGCCGATAGAATAGACAAACTGAGCGCGTTTAAGGCTCCTGGGCCAGACCAGTTTCTCCCCAGAGTGTTGCGAGAAGTGCGCGACCAGGTGGCTCCCCACCTGGCTACAGTCTTCAACAAATCGTTGGAGATGGGCCAGGTGCCTGGTGACTGGAGGGAAGACAACGTGACCCCTATCTTTAAGAAAGGGGATCACGAAAGTCCAGGGGACTATCGTCCCATTAGTCTCACTTCAGTTGTAGGTAAATTATTAGAAGGGATAATAGCTGATAGGATCGTTGACCATCTGGATTCCTACAAGCAGCTTGGGGACTCCCAACATGGGTTTAGACGGCATAGGTCGTGTCTCACCAACTTGCTCGAGTTTTTCCACGTCATGTTGAGTGAGTACGATAAGAGTAGGGCTATTGATATACTTTATCTCGACTTTCAGAAAGCCTTTGATAAGGTACCTCACCGCCGCTAACGGCGAAAGTGCGCACGCTGGGTATCGGTGGGGAAATAGGTAGGTGGATTGAAAACTGGCTGAGGAATAGGCGTCAGAAGGTGGTAATTAATGGGGCTAGATCGGGTTGGGCCTCGGTCACTAGTGGGGTTCCTCAGGGTTCCGTTTTGGGGCCACTGTTGTTTATCATTTACATAAATGATATCGACGGTGGCATCGTAAGTCGGATCGCCAAATTCGCTGATGACACCAAGCTTGGGGCCAAAGTTGGGACGCCCGAAGCGATCGAGGAACTGCGTGCAGACCTAGGTAGGATAGGAGAGTGGTCCGAAAAATGGCAAATGCCGTTTAACTTGGGTAAATGCAAAGTGATGCACATTGGCTACGCCAATGGAAAAACCACAACTTAAAATCACTCAAAACTGTGCTCTTTAATACTAGGTCAATTAGAAACAAACTAATGGAATTTATAGCGCTTGTCAAAACTGAGAACTTTGATATCATCGGAATAACGGAATCCTGGATTCATTCTGAATCAAGAGATTTTGTAGGAGAATTTGAAATGGTAGGTTACAAAATGTTTCACAAAGATAGGAACGGAAGGGAAGGCGGCGGTGTACTTTTGTATGCTCGGATCTCCCTGCACCCGGTAAACAGTAATATCGTATCTGCTCATGAAATGTTGGGAATTGATCTAAACCTAAATAATAAAGTAGTGTAGCTACTTCTAGTATATAGACCACCTCACTACCCCGTTGATAAGGATATTAACTTGTATAACAAATTAAGCAGAATAGTGAATAATAAGATCAGTGTGATTTTCGGTGATTTTAATTGTGGTAATGTAAATTGGGAAACAAAACAGCTGATGCTGAGGGCTCAAGACTCTTGTAATTTGCCGATGATAACTTATTAAGTCAATGGGTTGACGGGCCTACCAGGGGTAATAATAAACTAGACCTCATATTCACGAACGAAGATGACCTAGTCTCTAACCTGACTATTGGTGAAAATTTAAGTAACAGCGATCATAATTTGATTAGGTTTTGACCTCAGGGTTCCAGTTAATACACGCGAAAAGACTCGTGAAAGACTGGATTTCTCGAAAGCAAATTTTGAAAGCTTCCAAAGTAGTTTAGACACACTTGAAGTTCTAATAAGTGAGGATGTCAGTGTCGCCTGGAGCTCATATAGGGATCAATTTAGAATATTACAGAACACTTTTATACCCACTAAAATGGTTTCCTTGTCAACAAAGTCACCGAAATGGTTTAACAACGAAATTAGGAGGGCTTTACGGAAGAAATAGAGCCTAGAAACTACTTAAGTCGCATTTCAACCACACTAATTCAGAAAACTAGATAACCCTACGTAGGAGGGTTAAGTCCTTAATTCGATCAGCCAAACGTGATGAAGAAGCTAGAGTTGCCTCACTCTGTAAAGTTAACCCTAAAGAATTTTTTGCCCATGTTAATAGCAGAAAGCCAATTAAAAATTCTGTAGGCCCCTTAAAAGATAGAAATGGCGTACTGAAATTCGGTGATAAAGATATAGCTAATACGTTAAACGAGTTCTTCATTACAGTCTTCACGGAGGAAGACACAATAGAAGTGCCAAGTCCTCGGATTACATATGACGGTGACCAGCCCGTAGAGACCATAAGTTTTACGAGAAATGAGGTACAGCAATTAATTGATAAGATGAACAAATACAAATCACCTGGCCCCGACTTATTTCTTCCAAGGGTATTAAAAGAGGTTAGCCACAATGTTGTTGACAACTTAGTAACCATATTCAAACAATCAATCGAGTTGGGGAAAGTTCCAACCGATTGGAAGTTAGCAAATGTAACACCAATCTTTAAAAAGGGTGATAGGGAAAATCCTTGTAATTATCGCCCTATCAGTTTAACATCAGTTGTCGGCAAACTGTTGGAATCCATCATTACAAAACGTATTGTGTATCATCTTGAATCTAACAATCTAATTTTTTATTCTCAACATGGATTTAGGCGACATAGATCCTGTCTGACAAACCTGTTAGAGTTTTTCATAATATGCATACACTGTACGATGCAAGTAGGGCAATAGATATAGTGTATCTCGACTTTCAAAAAGCCTTTGACAAAGTCCCTCACGCTAGATTGATAGCTAAAGTCAAAGGACTAGTAATCACCGGGCTCGTATCCAACTGGATTGAGGATTGGTTAAAAGTTAGAAAGCAGAGAGTGGTAATAAATGGAGTGGCTTCGGAGTGGGCGCCCGTCACGAGTGGTGTCCCACAGGGTTCCGTTCTGGGTCCTTTACTTTTTATCATCTACTGTATATTAATGATATAGACATCGGGCTTCTAAGTGCAATCTCCAAATTTGCAGACGATACGAAATTAGGAAGTAGTGTAGGTACTGAGGAGGGCGTAAGAACGCTTCAGAACGATCTTGACAGGTTGGGCGAATGGTCTGCTACTTGGCAGATGCCATTCAACTTGGACAAATGTAAGGTAATGCATGTAGGTTATAAAAACCCGAAGAGCGATTACTCTCTCTTGGGAAGGAACTTGACTGAGACCGATCTAGAGAAAGACTTAGGAGTCTATATCAACAACGATCTGAAACCGTCGAAGCACTGTGCAGAAGTCGAAAAGAGGGCCTTAAAATTATTAGGTTATATTAAAAGACAGTTCCAGTTTCGGAACAAGGAGACTGTAATGTGTCTTTATAATTCTCTAGTCAGACCTCAACTTGAATACTGTGCGCAGTTTTGGTCTTCATCCCTCAGGAAGGACATAGAAAGGTTAGAAAGAGTACAAGCAAGGGCTACAAAATTGATCCCGTCAATGAGAATGCAAAGCTACCAATGGAGATTGGAGCGCCTAAATCTGTTTACCTTAGAGACGAGGAGGTTGCGGGGTCAGCTTATTCAAGTCTTCAAGATGCTCAAAGGAATAGACAGGGTAGATTACAGAAACTTATTCTCACTTAATGCCAATCCGACAAGAAATAATGGGTTTAAACTGGAACTAAAGACATTTAGGACCTCTGTCTGCGGAAATTTCTTTTCCTATAAAATAGTTAATATCTGGAACCAACTTCCCTCAGAGGTTGTTTCCAGTCAAAGTGTAAATGTGTTTAAAAATAGGCTAGACAAAGTACTGAACGCACTCATAGTTTAAGATTAAAACCTCAGAAAACTCTGCAGGAGTTCGCTTGCACGGTGTCACTATGAGCAAGCTAAATATAGAGCTATTTATATATTCTCAACTTTCCTGTAAAATTTCCTTGGCTACTTTTCCAGGGCCAAGGTATTTTCTTCAACCTTTTTCCGTACCTGCCTCTGGCAGGGAGGGAGCGGAGGGTGGGGAGAGAGCATTTTACTTTTCTACCCACTTTTCTAGTACTATTAGGATAGTTGAAAGAAAAATAAACTTTTAATAACAGGAACCTCCCAGAGTGGACCGAAAGGTCTTTGAGGCTTCCTCTTGTCATTGTAACTCCTTGTAACTCTCTCTCTCACTCTCCCTCTCTCCCTCTCTCTCTCTCCTCTCTCTCTCTCTCTCTCCCTCTCTCTCTCTCTCCCAAATTCGCTGATGACACCAAGCTTGGGGCGAATGTTGGGACGCCCGAAGCGATCGAGGAACTGCGTGCGGACCTAGGTAGGATAGGAGAGTGGTCCGAAAAATGGCAAATGCCGTTTAACTTGGGTAAATGCAAAGTGATGCACATTGGCTACGCCAATCCCAAGTCGGACTACTCGATGTTGGGCAGTAATATCGAGGTGACTGATTTAGAAAAGGACTTGGGTGTGCTAATTAGCAGCGACCTTAAGTTTACGAAACAGTGTGTAGAGGTGGAAAAGAAAGCCCAGAAACTATTGGGTTATATCAGGAGGCAATTTCAGTTTCGGAACAAGGAGATTGTGCTCTCACTGTACAATTCCCTTGTTCGACCGTACCTGGAGTATGCTGTGCAGTTCTGGTCGCCCACCCTCAGGAAAGATATTGAGAGGCTGGAGCGAGTGCAGGCGAGGGCCACAAAGTTAATCCCTTCTGTTAGGCATATGGGCTACAATCGACGGTTACGCGCCCTGAACTTGTTTTCGCTTGAAACTCGGAGGCTGCGCGGTCAACTGATCGAGGTTTTCAAGCTCTTACGAGGGTTCAACGATGTCGATTTTAGAAGTATGTTTAGTTTAAATGATAACCCAACTCGCAACAATGGTTGGAAGTTGGATTTGAAACGGTTTAGGACTAGTGTGTGTGGGAATTACGTTACGTATAAGATCTGTGACACATGGAACAGGTTACCTTCGGAAGTTGTGAACAGTTCCTCTGTGGATCAGTTCAAGAAAAGGTTAGACGAAATCTTGCACACTATTTGAGTGTGTAAAGACATTTAGGACCTCAGTCTGCGGAAATTTCTTTTCCTGTAAAATAGTTGATATCTGGAACCAACTTCCCTCAGAGGATGTTTCCAGTCAAAGTGTAAATCTGTTTAAAAATAGGCTAGACAAAGTACAGAACACACTCATAGTTTAAGAATAAAACCTCAGAAAACTCTGCAGGAGTTCGCTTGCTCGGTGTCTCTGTGAGCAAGCTAAATATAGAGCTATTTATATATTCTCCACTTTCCTGTAAAATTTCCTTGGCTACTTTTCCAGGGTCAAGGTATTTTCTTCAACCTTTTTCCGTACCTGCCTCTGGCAGGGAGGGAGCGGAGGGTGGGGAGAGAGCCTTCTACTTTTCTATCCAGTTTTCTACTACTGCAAGCATAGTTGAAAGACAAAATTTTCCCTGGCACCCGTTGCCATTGGTACCTCCTCGGTATGGGCCGCAAGGCCTTTTGAGGTACTTCTTTTCCTTGTAACTCCTTGTAACTCTCCCTCTCTCTCTCTCCCTCTCTCTCTTTCTCCCTCTCTCTCTCTCTCTCTCTCTCCTTCTCTCTCTCTCTCTCTCTCTCCCTCCCTCTCCCTCTCCCTCTCTCTCTCTCTCCTCTCTCTCTCTCTCTCTCCTCTCTCTCTCTCTCTCTCTCCCTCTCCCTCTCTCTCTCTCTCTCTCTCCTTCTCTCTCTCTCTCTCTCTCCCTCCCTCTCTCTCTCCCTCTCTCTCTCTCTCTCTCTCTCCCTTTCTCTCTCTCTCCCTCTCTCTCTCTCTCCTCTCTCTCGTTAGTGAGGGGCTCTTCAACTCCCGACAGCCCTGGCTGTTCGGGAAACGGGTCGTGCTAGGGGGCGGTCAGAACAGGGGAGGCTCCCTCCGTGCAATGCTTTTTAATGCTAGGTCGATCAGGAACAAGTTTGGCGAGCTACGGGCGCTCTTAGCATCAGAATACCAGGATATCGTTGCTATAACCAAGTCCTGGATTCATACTGATCGTAGGGACTACGTTGGGGAGTTCGAAATTCCCGGGTATAGAATGTTTCGCAAAGACCGCACCCGTGGGGAGGGGGGTGGGGTACTAATATACGTCAGGGACACGTTGAGTCCGGTTGACTGCCAGTTCCGGTCGGAACGGGAGCTGCTTGGCGTCGATCTGAACGTGGGAGGGACGAACTATAGGTTAATCTTGGTGTACAGACCTCCGCATCTCCTCCTCGAGGAGGATACAGCCCTGTACACCGAACTCAGTAGCCTGCTAGGGAATAGGGTGTGTGTAGTTTTAGGAGACTTCAACTGTCGCGGCATAAAGTGGGAAAACAGGACTGCCGATGCTGAAGGGAGGAGGCTAGTTGACTTAGCTGATGAGAACTTCCTCACTCAGTGGGTCAACGAGCCTACACGAGGCGAAAGCGTTCTAGACTTAGTATTCACGACCGAAGACAACCTCATCACTGGCCTCACCGTTGACGAATCATTGGGCGGGAGTGATCACGATCTTATTAGGTTCCGTGTGTGCGTCCCTCGGGTGAAGCGTAGTAACTCGAGAGGCAGTAAGCTCGATCTCCGGCGGGCGAACTTTGTTAGCCTCAGGATAGCTTAGGAGAGATGGGGTTACAGGTTGGCGGCGATGTTGAGGGTGTGGAGTGCATTCCGGGACGAGTTATGGTGCTGCAGTCTGCTGCCATACCTCAAAACCGGTCACCCCTGCTTCAACGCAGCCTAAGTGGTTCAATCGTGACATCGCTTCGGCTATCCGATAGAGGAAAGTAGCGTATAGGAGGGCGAAGGCCAGTCGTTCCCACGAGAACACTGAAGCGTATGTCCGCCTGTGTAGGGAAGTAAAGGCGAAGGTTAGGCTAGCGAAACGTAACGAAGAACTACGGGTGGCAAGCCTCTGCAAGGGGAACCCTAAGGAATTCTTCAGTTATGTTAATAGTAGAAAGCGGCGTTCTGCGGACCTCCGACGCGGACATCGCTAATGTGCTTAATGAGTACTTTGCGGGAGTGTTCACTAGGGAGGATACCCGCGTCATCCCCAAGCCAGGCGTGAGGCACGAAGGTGCTGGCCTGGATAGTGTTAGATGTACCGCGACAGTCGTTGCCGATAGAATAGACAAACTGAGCGCGTTTAAGGCTCCTGGGCCAGACCAGTTTCTCCCCAGAGTGTTGCGAGAAGTGCGCGACCAGGTGGCTCCCCACCTGGCTACAGTCTTCAAGAAATCGTTGGAGATGGGCCAGGTGCCTGGTGACTGGAGGGAAGACAACGTGACCCCTATCTTTAAGAAAGGGGATCACGAAAGTCCAGGCGACTATCGTCCCATTAGTCTCACTTCAGTTGTAGGCAAATTATTAGAAGGGATAATAGCTGATAGGATCGTTGACCATCTGGATTCCTACAAGCTGCTTGGGGACTCCCAACATGGGTTTAGACGGCATAGGTCGTGTCTCACCAACTTGCTCGAGTTTTTCCACGTCATGTTGAGTGAGTACGATAAGAGTAGGGCTATTGATATACTTTATCTCGACTTTCAGAAAGCCTTTGATAAGGTACCTCACCGCCGCTAACGGCGAAAGTGCGCACGCTGGGTATCGGTGGGGAAATAGGTAGGTGGATTGAAAACTGGCTGAGGAATAGGCGTCAGAGGGTGGTAATTAATGGGGCTAGATCGGGTTGGGCCTCGGTCACTAGTGGGGTTCCTCAGGGTTCCGTTTTGGGGCCACTGTTGTTTATCATTTACATAAATGATATCGACGGTGGCATCGTAAGTCGGATCGCCAAATTCGCTGATGACACCAAGCTTGGGGCCAAAGTTGGGACGCCCGAAGCGATCGAGGAACTGCGTGCAGACCTAGGTAGGATAGGAGAGTGGTCCGAAAAATGGCAAATGCCGTTTAACTTGGGTAAATGCAAAGTGATGCACATTGGCTACGCCAATCCCAAGTCGGACTACTCGATGTTGGGTAGTAATATCGAGGCGACTGATTTAGAAAAGGACTTGGGTGTGCTAATTAGCAGCGATCTTAAGTTTACGAAACAGTGTCTAGAGGTGGAAAAGAAAACCCAGAAACTATTGGGTTATATCAGGAGGCAATTTCAGTTCGGAACAAGGAGATTGTGCTCTCACTGTACAATTCCCTTGTTCGGCCGCACCTGGAGTATGCTGTGCAGTTCTGGTCGCCCACCCTCAGGAAAGATATTGAGAGGCTGGAGCGAGTGCAGGCGAGGGCCACAAAGTTAATCCCTTCCGTTAGGCATATGGGTTACAATCGACGGTTACGCGCCCTGAACTTGTTTTCGCTTGAAACTCGGACGCTGCGCGGTCAACTGATCGAGGTTTTCAAGCTCTTACGCGGGTTCAAAGATGTCGATTTTAGAAGTATGTTTAGTTTAAATGATAACCCAACTCGCAACAATGGTTGGAAGTTGGATTTGAAACGGTTTAGGACTAGTGTGTGTGGGAATTACTTTACGTATAAGATCTGTGACACATGGAACAGGTTACCTTCGGAAGTTGTGAACAGTTCCTCTGTGGATCAGTTCAAGAAAAGGGTAGACGAAATCTTGCACACTATTTGAGTGTGTAAAGACATTTAGGACCTCATTCTGCGGAAATTTCTTTTCCTATAAAATAGTTAATATCTGGAACCAACTTCCCTCAGAGGTTGTTTCCAGTGAAAGTGTAAATGTGTTTAAAAATAGGCTAGACAAAGTACTGAATACTCTTACAGTTTAAGACTAAAACATATGAAAACTCTGCAGGAGATCGCTTGCACGGTGTCTCTGTGAGCAAGCTAAATATAGAGCTTTTATATATTCTCCACTTTCCTGTAAAATTTCCTTGGCTACTTTTCCAGGGTCAAGGTATTTTCTTCAACCTTTTTCCGTACCTGCCTCTGGCAGGGAGGGAGCGGAGGGTGGGGAGAGAGCCTTCTACTTTTCTATCCAGTTTTCTACTACTGCTAGGATAGTTGAAAGAAAAATAAACTTTTACAAAATTTTCCCTGGCACTCGTTGCCATTGGTACCTCCTCGGTATGGCCGCAAGGCCTTTTGAGGTACTTCTTTTCCTTGTAACTCCTTGTATCTCTCTCTCTCTCTCTCTCTCTCTCTCTCTCTCTCTCTCTCTCTCTCTCTCTCTCCCTCTCTTTCTCCCTCTCTCTCTCTCTCTCTCTCCCTCTCTCTCCCCCTCTCCCTCTCTCCCTCTCTCTCCCTCTCTCTCTCTCTCTCTCTTTGGTTCCATCCCTCAGGAAGGACATAGAAAGGTTAGAAAGAGTACAAGCAAGGGCTACAAAATTAATCCCTTCAATGAGAATGCAAAGCTACCAACGGAGATTGGAGCGCCTAAATCTGTTTAGCTTAGAGACGAGGAGGTTGCGAGGTCAGTTTATTCAAGTCTTCAAGATGCTCAAAGGAATAGACAGGGTAGATTACAGAAACGTATTCTCACTTAATGCCAATCCAACAAGAAATAATGGGTTTAAACTGGAACTAAAGACATTTAGGACCTCTGTCTGCGGAAATTTCTTTTCCTATAAAATAGTTAATATCTGGAACCAACTTCCCTCAGAGGTTGTTTCCAGTCAAAGTGTAAATGTGTTTAAAAATAGGCTAGACAAAGTACTGAACACACTCATATTTTAAGATTAAAACCTCAGAAAACTCTGCAGGAGCTCGCTTGCACGGTGTCTCTGTGAACAAGCTAAATATAGAGCTATTTATATATTCTCCACTTTCCTGTAAAATTTCCTTGGCTACTTTTCCAGGGTCAAGGTATTTTCTTCAACCTTTTTCCGTACCTGCCTCTGGCAGGGAGGGAGCGAGCGGAGGGTGGGGAGAGAGCCTTCTACTTTTCTATCCAGTTTTCTACTAATATTAGGATAGTTGAAACAAAAATAAACTCCCAGAGAGTGGACCGAAAGGTCTTTGAGGCTTCCTCTTGTCCTTGTAACTCCTTGTAACTCTCTCTCTCTCTCTCTCTCTCTATATATATATATATATATATATATATATATATATATATTCCTCTCTTTTCAACCTTTTGAACGTTCTGTGCGATGATTCCACATTTCACGAAGGCCATGTTTGTCGGCCGTCTTCCCGAGATGTCCCGGTGAAGTAGAGAGTTAGTTTTTATATACTCCATCTTACATAACCCGTCATGCACGGCTTATCTGGGTTTGTTCTGAGCCAGCTGTCTAATCTTCTTTTGAAGATGTCTGTTGCAGTACCACTCGTGTTCCATCGCTCCTTGGGCATCTGGCTAAACAGTCTTTGTCCTCTTACAACAAGACTATTTTCCTTCAGGATTGTGGATGTTCCCTGACTACCCTTTTATTTGTGGAACGGCACAGTCTTCCTTTTCTACTTTCTTTGTCGGGTTATAGGGTTCAGAGTAAGAATAGGGATTAGTTTCTCCATTATTTCCAAGTGTAAATAATGATGTATCGCCCTCTTCTTCCTTCCAGTGAATATAGGACTAATTCCTTCCCCAGTAATTTATTTCTTTGCACCAATTGATCTTGGCTGTGAAGCGTCTCTGAACACTTCTATCTATCTAATTTCATCTTTTTTTATATGGACATGTAAGGCTCGAACAGTATCCCAACGTTGTTATGATCTGCGTTTTCAATAGAGTAGTCGTTACATTCCTATCCCTCGTTTAGAGGTTCTCAGTATCTGCACAGTTATTCTTTTTGTCCTGTTTACTGCTATCTTATCTTGTATAATAAATTTCTAAAATATATATATATATATATATATATATGTTCGCCACCAGCTTAGGCTCTCCTCCCATTTCATTGACAATCCTGGTGAACTAGCTTACAACTTTTCTATCCTAAATGACCTGGAGCAGATTACCCTACTCGTATCCCCTGTTGCATTAGAGATAGGCCCAACTTTCTGGATTAATTTTTCCCTCTCATCCTTCTTCTTATTCTGTGAAACTTTTCTTTTCGTTGGGGACCTCCGATCACAATCTTAGAGCTGTTTCCTGTCCTATCGCTCCAATAAGGCTTTTCGATCCT
>JAJOZX010001843.1:390000-600000 GCA_023014485.1 Bathynomus jamesi | reverse complement strand
TAAAACAAATTTCATCAAAATCGGTCATAAAATAAAGATTTTATGGCCACAAACGTGCAATGACTAAAAAAAGTGAATTTCCGCGTAAAAATTTAATGGTTTTTCTCATTTTAAATTATTTTTTTCAGATGCCTAAATAATTTTAATCAATAAAAATGATAATATGCCCTTTTCTAAAGAAGATAAAATATTAATAAAACATTATAGACTTGATAAAAATTATGGCGCAATAAAATTATTACAAGGGTCCGCAAAAAAAAAAGGAGCATGACGAAAATGTTTACTGTACATTTATTTTTACACATAATGACAAATAACTTATTTTAGGCAAATAAGCAACAAATAAACTAAGTTAGTACCAAATTTCATGTCAATACGTCAAAAATTAAAGAAAATATAAAAGTTTTACTACAACATGTCATATAATTTTACAATTTCCAAAGAAAACGAAATTATAAGACTAAAAAAATTGTTCGATATGTAATAATTTGTAATATGTAATAATTACTCTTGTAATAATTTTATTGCGCCATAATTTTTATCAAGTCTATAATGTTTTATTAATATTTTATCTTCTTTAGAAAAGGGCATATTATCATTTTTATTGATTAAAATTATTTAGGCATCTGAAAAAAATAATTTAAAATGAGAAAACCATTAAATTTTTACGCGGAAATTCACTTTTTTTAGTCATTGCACGTTTGTGGCCATAAAATCTTTATTTTATGACCGATTTTGATGAAATTTGTTTTATACAACTCTAGGCTCTTTTATCTTTAGCTAGATATATAACATTTAAGGGTCCGGCAAAAAAAGCGGGCGTGAGAGCAATTTTCGTCATGCACCTTTTTTTTTTGCGGACCCGATATATATATATATATATATATATATATATATATATATATATATATATATATATATATATATATATATATATATATGAGAAAATTATCTCACGAAAGTGACACGTGAATAATGTTTGTGATGAAAATAACCACGAAGGTTATGTATATATTTACCGCGCAGCCTCGTAGCAACTACGTGTATTGGGCTGTCTTCACACACAATGTTGGGGGACCTTGCCTTAGGCCTGGTGGATGAACGAATTGTTCTCTTGCACTCTCTCTCTGCCACGTATATCCAGGTACACCGGGCTCATCTGTTACCGTACTAGGCCAAGCATCTACTCTTCTTTTGAGGACTTTAACTTTCTGCCTGCTGTGGCGCTCCTGAGATTGTTTGGAAGCTGGTTAAAAAGTCTTGGATCCCTGACAACGAAGCTATTTTCCTTCAGTGTTAAATAGATCCAATACCTCTCCCTTAATTTGGGGACACTACACTATAGACAGTATATATATATATGTATATATATATATATATATATATATTATATATAATATATATATATATGTGTGTGTGTGTGTGTGTGTGTGTGTGTGTGTGTGTGTGTGTGTGTGTACATATATATATATGTGGCTGAGGAGCACAATCCTAAGGAATGGAGTCTTTATCGATCATCAAATTGAGTTTGAAAGCTGCATTATCGTACAACGGCAATATTTATCGTTCGGCTCCATCTGCACGTAAAATTCATATGAATGAAACATTTAACAGTATGCAGTTACTTTTGAAACATACTGTCTATGATAAACACTCCTGACATATCTGTACTGATCTGAAAGTGGTTGCACTTCTCTTTGGTTTAGAGTTTGGATACAAAATGTTCTCTTGTTTCTTCTACAAGTGGGTCAGCAGACTTAAAGAGAGTCATTTTGCACAGAAAGAGTGTCCACTTCGATAAAATTTGGTTCCAAAGTTGAGTTTGCCATCCTGCTGGTGAAAGTATACCTTAGTAAACTAAATGAAAAATTATATTAATCGGCAAGTGCCGTATATATACGTATATACACATATTAAGTGCTGTCCTGTTGAAAACAAGTGAGAGCTCAAAAAAGCAGGGCAAGTTCTGCAGCATATATATATATATATATATATATATATATATAGTGTTTATATATATATAGTATATATATATATATTATATATATAGTGTGTACATATATATAGTATATTATATACATATACATATATATATATATATATATATATATAGAGAGAGAGAGAGTATATATATATATATAGAGTATATATACTGTATATAGTATATATACATATATATATATATATATATATATATATATATATATATATAGATATATATATATACTATCTATATATATATATATATATATATATATACTATCTATATATATATATATATATATATATTAAGCTGAATATGGGGTACAATCTTTCAAAGCACTTTGTAATTGTGGACCAAATTTATAAAAGAACATATATATCTATATTTTTTTGGGCACAATTATGACAGAAATATGAAACCTAACATATCGATGTGTAGGAATGAAAAATCACTTCATTAAAGGTACTAGAAAAGCTAGTGTATTTTATAGAATACCTAACATGTTTTATAGGATAACTAGTGGGCCAAATTGTCCACCAGTATATACCTATATGCTATATGTTGCGTACAATATTCTCATATTATACGTAAGCTTCTGAATAGGATTTTTAAAGTTCAGCTTTAAAATACTTTGTTCCGTTTTCTTTGTAGCAATATATAAAGAAGACGATGCGTACCGAATTAAGGGTGACGGTATGAATTCTAAATTGACTGTAAAATTTGATCCAGTATTATTATTATCAATGAACTATCTTGTATTAATTACTGCATCTAGCTTGCTTCGCTCCTTTTTAATTTTGAATAAGATTACTTATTAAAAATGACTTTTCCTTATGCGTTATTACCGCGAATTACCGTCCGTATATTACTGCATAAAGGGAGTTTCTTTAGCTTCACTTGTACAGAACCAGAAGCTCTTTCTCGTCATATTCGCTTTAACATAAAGGCTTCGAGATTTTCTTATATCTGAGTCTTCAGTCAAGGAGATGGTTTGACCCCAATACTTAAATTCTTGTACTTCCTCATTGTATATTATATTATATTATAAATTTAATATGTACATGGGAACTTCCTTGCCTTCTAGTTTTGTAAATAAAATATTGTGATTCATTCTATCATTTGCCTTATATCTAGAAAACAGCTATAAATAGTTGAATTACTGTCAGTGTATTTAAATATAATTTCCTTAAGTATATAGATTCTCAGATCAGTTGAGTGGGACCTTTTAAAACCAAACTCAATTAGTTCATAAGTAATGATTTACGCGGTGTAGTAACAAGAGTTTCTCTAGCAGTTTCGAGAAGCAAGAGGTGTTAGCAATAGCCTTGTAATTATTGCTGGATAGAATACCCTCACACTTATTATATATATATACGTATAATTATACAATAGAGAGAGGGGAAGGCTATATTATCTCGGTTTGTTTACTTTGCTGAATTACGAAATGTATAGTCTAAATATTGGTACATAGATACAAATAGTAGATCATTAAAAATTACGTTGCCTTTAACGTGTTTAAAGAGAAATTTCTTTAAGCACATACAATTTTATAACAATATTTGATGTGCAGTAGAAAACTACATATTTAAAAGTAAATAATCAATTAAACATGTTATGAATGTATAAAAGCTTGTATTTGAGGTTCAGATCGGATGAAAATAAGTCAGTTTCCCTTAAAAAAGAGAAAAATTAATTTACTTAAATTAAACTAATAAACCTCCAAATTATTTTTCATAATACAAATATTAAACAAAGAAATTGTTTTTGATTTAAAATGTGTTTAACCTGATTTTGTTTTTTGTGATGTTCGCAATTTGTTAACATGAAAATGGAATAACATTTGAAGAGGTGATGTTGTATTAGAATATAATAATATGTTTTCATGTTCATGCATACTCTCGTTAGGCCTATTAAACCCTTTTTCAGATATTTATTTTAAGTTTTCAATTCTATTGTCTGGCGGAACGTGCTAGAACAAAAAGTACTCGAATGTTTGTCTGTTTTTGTTTGTTTGTTTTTGTCTGTTTTTGTTTGTCTTCGTGAAAGAACCCCACAGGAGGATTTTTTTCTCGTAAAGGAAGGCGAGGTTGAATCCTTGTTAATTTTTTTTTTAAATTTAAAAAAAATTTAAATTAATTTTTTTTCCTGTTGAAAGACCATGAAAGACACCTTACAAAGGAGGGACCGTCATGAAGACGGTGGGGGACCGTCATGAAGGACGGTTGGGGGGTAATGTTCAAATTGATCCATGTCTGTCTCCCCAAAAGCGGGGATACTACTAACGAAGCATTGAAGCTATGCAAAGGACTTTTACGTTTAAATACAGGAAACGGCAGGTGAAGACTACTGGTCACGACTACAATCCCTGAAACTCTACTCTCTCGAAAGAAGGCGCGAGCGGAACACAATAATATACATATGGAAAATACTTGAGGGCTCTGTCCCTAACCTTAGAAATGAAATAGAAACAAATTGGAATGAGAGAAGAGGCAGATTTTGCACTGTTCCTGCTGCGGTGGAACAAGGGGCCATGAAAACGAGGATGGAAAATACAGTCAGAATAGGAGGCCCAAAGCTTTTCAATGTCCTACCAGAACAAGTGAGGAATCTCCAGCACACCGACCTGAATAACTTCAAGAACCAGCTGGACAGATTGCTGTGCAAAGTCCCTGAACAGCCATGCGTGGCTGGCTGGCTACGAGAGCAGGAGGAGATCAGAGAGCAATTCCTCCTTCACCAAATCCCGCAAATGAGGCAGGATGCTGCAGAGGGGTCGACCGCAGGTCGATCCTGAGCTGTCGTTCGAACTCACATAATGTAAGTAAGTGTGTATATATATATATACTGTATATATATATATATATACACGTGGAACCTTTGTAAGGTTGTAAGGTTATATATATATGTATATGCAGGGTGAGTCAAAAGTCTCCCTACATAGGCAAAATGGTCACTTTATTATGCAATCACTTGCAAGTCACAAAATATGCTCTATGTGGGCACCATTACACTGAATGCACATATGGATGCGTTCCTCCCAGTCATGGCAAACGCGCGTTAACACGTCGGGTGTTATGCGTTTGTATTTTCACCTGGTACACCATGGCCTTCAAGTGCCCCCACAAGTAAAAATCAAGGGTGGTGAGGTCTGGGGACCTCGGAGGCCACTCCACGGGACCACGACGGCCAATCCATTGACCTGGAAACTGCTGATCCAGCCACTGGCGCACGCAGATACCGTAATGGGGTGGCGTCCCGTCTTCCTGAAAGTACGCTGGAAATCCCCCGTCCTCGTTCAGCAGGGACGGCATGACTGTGTCTTGCAGCATGTTTAGATGCATTTCAACATTCAGATTGGTGTCAATGAAAAAAGGGCCAACAATTGTGTTGTCCCATGTCCCGCACCACACCATCACTTTTCCAGCGCCTTGCGTCTTTAAGGGACTCATCCAGTGCGGGTTGTCATCACTCCAATAACGTACGTTTTGACGATTAACCTCTCCATGAACATAAAAGTTGGCTTCATCTGAAAACAGGATGCCAGCCGAGAACTCCGTGTCTTCGTCCACTTTTGTTTTTGCCCATTCACAGAATTCCAGCCGCCTGTCCGGGTCGTCTTCGATAAGATACTGCAACATTTGCATTTTGTATGGATGCCCACTGTGCTTTTTCATAATGCGGACGATACTCCTTTGGCTGACACCGCATTCTGCAGACATCCGTCGAGTGCTTTTTTGGGGACTCTTTGCGAACGCTGCCAGCACCATGGTCGCTGTGCCTTCATCGGTGGCTGTTCGTGGACGGCCACTTCTCGGTTGGTCTGCAACACTTCCGGTCTTCTTGAACTTCTCAATGAGTTTGGCAACGGTGTCGTGTGTGATGTGCGTGCCGGGGGCGTGTCTCCTGTTAAAATCCTCGGCAACCTTGCGACAGCTTCCTGATCTTGCCAGAAGAATGATCTCTATACGCTCTTCTTGGGACAAAGGCATCTCAGCACATCACCTGCAAAAAAATAAAAAATAAATAATCATTTATTTATCATGACCATTTTGCCTATGTATGGAGACTTTTGACTCAACCTATATATATATATATACTGTATATATATATATATATATTATTTACACTTGGAAAATAATGGGGGAACTAGTCCCTAATCTTACTCTTTTTTATGCAGGAAAGAGAGGCCAAGGGCGAATGCTCACAAAAGCGTTCCCCCACCACCACCACAGAAGAAGAAAACCAAAATCAAGGTTCAAGGGTTTGGAGATGCCTAGACACTCTGCGTTTGACAGATTGAAAGTCATATACGGGGGAGGAAGATGGATTGAGGAAGATTGTTCCAGAGTTCACCGGCTGAGTAAATGAAAGATTGAAAATACCGATTAACCCTTGCGTTAGAAAGTTGGACAGAAAAGGAATGAGAAAGTGTAGAAAATCTGGTGCTGCGTGATCTCCTTAGAGGAGGAGGCATTCAGTTAGAGAGTTCAGAAGAGCAGTGTCCATTATAACAGCGATAGTAAAGAGAGAGTGAGGCAACATTGCGGGGAAGAGAGAGCGATTGAAGACAGTCTGTAGGAGACGGGGAATTGATGAGACGAAAAGCCTTTGATTCCACCCGGTCAAGTACTGCTGTTTGGGTTGAGACTTGAGCCACCCCATACATGAGAAGCATACTACATACAGGGACGGAGAAGACCCCTGTACAGAGAGAGCAACTGAGCGGGGGTGAAGAAACTACGGAGGCGGTACAGCACACCCAACCTCTTAGAAACTGTTTCGGAAAGAGAATATATGTCAGTCCTGAATTTTTAGATTTTGAGTTATAGTTCTAAAGCTCTCGTTAAAAGTACAGATATAATTGAAAGGAATATTCTCGAATGTGTATTTATCCATTTTAAAAATAATTTCAGTAACAGTGTGGAAATGTATAGAATTGACAATACCCAATTAAAATGGCTTTTGCCTTTAATCACCGCTTGTTAATCATGTGCTAATCTCTTTTATTTCTCTGTTCCGTTGTCCATATGCATATATTTTCCTCATCTCGCGTTCTCCCTTCATTCCCTGACGAGATGTACTGCTGAATATGCGAAAGAATTTGGAACAATTTTTTCTTTTTTCTTGTGGGTTTACATCATTCATTCATTTCACGTGTTTAATTGTGAAATTCATCCCATATAATATATATATATATATGGGATAATAATACTGAAATTATTATTATAAACACGTTATGAAATGTATTATTTCATAACGTCGACGATATAGACGTAATAAAATTGTTCATTAGTTCCCGTACTGTACTGTATGTATTGCATTTACTTAAACTACAAGATTTCAACAAAAATTATTAATTTTCCAGTAAGATTTGGACATAAAAACTTAATTGGCTGAAATATAAATTAAAATTTTGATTTTTATTCATCTTAAATATTATAACTCTTTATTATCTAAATTTATTTCTGACATAAATATCATTATTTTTTATCAAAATTAATTGTATACTTACCCTGTTTAACACACATAATGTAAATTAACATATCAAATGTTTAATCTTGCATTTTAAAATATAATACCTTCAATAATGAATGACGTATTTGTTTTATATTGATAATAATAATAATTATTGATAATAATAATAATTATTGATAAGAATAATAATTTAAGATTAATACATACCTTAATTAATAATTCTTAGTCATGATTCATGTATTATTAATAATAACTATGTTTTATTTTTAATTAAGAGCCCAGTAACGTCTAAAACTTAAGG
The DNA here is from genome assembly GCA_023014485.1 of Bathynomus jamesi. Lineage (NCBI taxonomy): Eukaryota > Metazoa > Arthropoda > Malacostraca > Isopoda > Cirolanidae > Bathynomus > Bathynomus jamesi. The sequence goes on along the minus strand of JAJOZX010001843.1, from coordinate 592,240 downwards.
GCCAAATTAAATAAAATACATAATCAAGCTTCACAATTATTTGTTATTGTAAATTGTAAAAGTACTGTATTTATTTTATTAATAAAGGTTATGCAGTAAAAAGAGTACTGTAATATTAAACCGAAGTGGATTCTTCTTTGAAAACAAATTCATTAATTAATATAATTTTATTATTGTTCATAAGTATAACAATCACTTTATATATTATCTAAACAAGATTACATTCTCCATCATGTGTGGAATTAGTGAAGTCTTTCTGGCACTTCCAAAAGCTTCCGTTGAATTGTCGGGTCGATTAATACAAAAATACACCCAACTCATTCAGATCTGGCAGAAAGTGTGAAATTTGGCTTGAAGTTACCTTTTGATATATAGAAACATTTCCAGGGTGGGGACATGCTGGGACCTCACTCTGGCGACCATTTTATGCAAATTCAAAATGGTTGCCTCGATTCCAGAGCCAAAACCATAAAATGCCATATCTCAGGAACTACTGGGCTGATTTTAATGATCTTGGGCGGTCATTTTGAGCAAATTGTCATCCGGTTTCGTTATTTTAGTTAAAATTATGATAATAGATGGCGTCGTGCGGGCCCTTCCACAAGCATTATTCAGGCTTAGTAAGTTTGTCACCATTACGCTTCATTCAGTGAATGGTGAAATTTCTGTTGCAGTGTATTTTGAACGGTTTTAGAATACAGGTAAATGATTTTATTACCAAAACACAAAATAATAGTGTAGTGCGCATTATAATGCGTAATATAGTATTCAGTACCAAAATTTAGGGCAATTATTGTTCAAACCCAATATTATGTAACCGTGCGGCTACGGTGAATGTCAACGTGAAAATCACAGTGTCATTTGTAGTTCTGTTGTAATATGAAATTACGCTAAGATAAATATTTAAAACAGTTATATATATAAATGTCTGTATATATATATAATATATATATATATATAATATTATATATATATATATATATATATACAGGGTGGGTCGTAAGTTTCCATACATAGGAAAAATAAACATTTTGTTATGGACAACCATTTTTATTTATATAATATGCTCTACATGGTTGCCATTGTTTTGAAAACACATTTCAATACGTGTTCCCCACTGTTGATGAACACGCATTAGCACAGTTGACGTTATGCTTGTAATCAGTGGCGGATTTAGTGGGGGGCCGAGTAGGCCATGGCCTACGGCCCCGCGCCTGTGAGGGCCCCGCGCCCTCACATATAATTATAATGTTGGATTCCACTATAAATAATACAATTGATTAATGATTAGTGATAATTATGGTATCACTCTCTTTGCTGGCGGGAGTTTAGTTCTATTCAGGCCGCTGTGGAGTGCACATGTGAGTGTGTTTAGTGGTAAGTAATGGTAAAAGTCGTATCTCGAAAAAGTCGCCAGTCAATAAATGGGGATGGGGGAGTTTTAGTCAGCTTTATAATAACATAAATAAGTTGAAAAATGTTAAATTAATCTAATTAATTTTTTTATATGAAACGTACTTAGGCTAGGTTAGGTCAGTTTAGCTTAGATTTCATAATAAATACATTTTATACATATTTAAGGAAAAAGTCGCCACTGGTGGGGGCTGGCGACTTTTCCCATAAAGCGACTTTTTCACCCGAACAACTGTTTAGTGTCTGTATTTAATTAATTAATTAAACTGTATTAATTAATACTAAACCGAGGGTCAAGTGTAAATAGTTTGTTTTTTATGTTTTTATGTTTCAGGATAAGGCAGTGAGGCTGCACTGAGGCACAATGGAGAAATCAACAAGTCGTGATCGTGATCAAGGGAGGAAGTATAAAGCTGGCTCTGTTAAACGACAAGAAAAGGCAGACGTAAACCAAAGAGTAAAAAAACTACCAAAAATAACTCAATGGTTGACATATCCAACAGTATCTGAATCTGCAAAATCACAAACTCAAACTGAATCCGGTCAAACTGAATCTGAATCAGTAGAGACACCAATTACGCCTGAAACAACTGGAGAAGCCACAACTAGTACTGAACCTAGTGTAGTTAGCGCAATTGAACCTGAACACAGTGACAGTGAGGAGACACAAGAGGAAGTGAAAGTTATGAATACCGGTACTGAACAAGGATTTGAAACGGATCTTGGATTATGGCCTAAAATAATTACTGAAAATGTGTGTGACTATTGGTTGAAAAAGGGAAGCGCAGAATGTCGACACTGTGATGGTGACTTCAAAGAGTCAGCTGTGAAAGAGCTAAACAGAACCCGTCATTGTACAAAGACATTATTCACTCGAACTCATTCATTATCTGGCCAAGAAATTAATCTTAAATGGCTCTGTTACTCTAAAACAACTGGTAAAGTGTATTGTTTTGCTTGCAAGCTTATGTCAAAGGTGGAAAGCTCATTCACAACTGGCTTCAATGGTTGGAAGAACGCTAGGTATGTCATAGAATCTCACAGTAGGTCAGATCAGCACAGGAAAAGTATGGTCGAAATGATATATCGAAAGACTGCGGGTGCCCGTATTGACTCTAATCTAGTACAACAATATGAAAGTGAATGCGAGTACTGGCAAGCAGTATTGAGGAGGTGTGTAGATGTTTTAAAGCTACTTTGCGAACGCGGGCTAGCCATTCGAGGTAAAGATGAAGTAATTGGATCAGTACACAATGGAAACTATCTTGGGATTCTAGAGCTGCTGAGCACATACGACAGTTTCTTGGCAGCACATATCAAGAAACACGCAAACAAAGGTAGTGGTCATACTTCCTACTTGTCCCATGTCATTTCTGAGGAAGTCATTGGAATAATGGCAGAAAAGGTTATGTCCTCAATAACAGATGAAGTAAAAACAGCAAAGTACTTCTCAATTTCTGTTGACTCCACACCTGATATTTCACACATGGATCAACTTACTTTTACAATCCGCTATGTACTGCCTACTACAGGTCCAGTTGAAAGGTTTTTGCAGTTTATTCCCATGCTAAGCCACACTGGTAGAGATATTGCTACAACTGTTCTTGATTTTCTTAAAGAGAAGAACATTCCAGTTATCGACTGCCGAGGACAGTCCTATGACAATGCCAGCAACATGTCTGGTAAATATCTGGGGACCCAACAGATAATCAAGAATGAGTGTAGTGAAGCTGAGTACATACCATGTATGGCTCATTCCTTAAACTTGGTGGCTAAGTGTGCTGCAGAAAGCTGTCCTGCTGCAGTGTCATTTTGCTCTGGTACAAAATATGTACTCCTTTCTTGTTGCATCTACTTATCGTTGGAGGAGACACCGTGAGGTACTAGAGACTAATAAAGATAAGAAGTTGAAAGTTGATAAAATACTTTCAGACACTCGTTGGTCAGCACGAGCAGATGCTGTAGCTGCTCTCAGTAGAGCACACAAAGAAAACATCATTGTTCTGGAAGAATTATTCTCAGATCAGAATCAGCCAGCTGAAACAAGAGCTGAAGCAAGTGGTCTTCTCAAAGGTTTGAAAAAACTTGAAACAGTGATTCTTCTTGAAGTTTGGGATACAGTATTGGAAAGGTTTCAGAGTAGCAGTATCCAGCTGCAAAAATCTGGGCTCTCCCTCAACACAGCTGTCACACTGCTAGAGTCTCTTTTACAATTTGCTAAAGACCTGAGATCCCAGTTCGATGACTTTGAAGCAAAAGCTATGGCTAAGTGTGATCCCTGTGATGTGACGAGTAATGATGCATACTACGCCGACACGCAGCGTATTAGGAAGCGCAAGCGTCACCACGATGAACTAGACTCCGCGGAGGATGTTATACTGACAGGGAGAGACAAGTTTAGAGTGACTGCATTCTTGCCCATCATTGACAAGCTCTGTGCTGCCCTACAACAACGCATTGCTGCTTACAGCGACCTTCGAGAGAAATTTGGGTTTTTATCAGAAATCTCAAACAAAACGAACACTGAGCTTAAAGCATCTGCTGAAAAGCTTGTGTCTTCATATCCTAAGGACTTGGAGGCTGGATTGGAGTCGGAGCTTTTGCAGTTTGCACACCTTATGAAATCCATTCCAAGAGATTCACCTGAAAGTGCTCCTTCATCAGGTGGTGCAAAGGCTGCAAAAAGTCCTGAACTAGAAATGTATGAGATAATTCACAGACATGACATGGTAGAAACATTTGCTAATGTTGAAATTGTATTACGACTCTATCTCTGCATGTTTGTCACAAACTGCACTGGGGAGCGATCATTCTCCAAGATGAAACTAGTCAAGAATTATCTAAGAAACACCATGGGGCAGGACCGTTTGTCTTCACTCACCCTGTTGAGCATTGAGCATGAGAAATTAAGGGTGCTTGATTTTACTGATGTCATCAAACAGTTTGCAAGTAAGAAGGCTAGAAAAAATCTTTTTGACTGAGAAATAGTTAAGTGTACCGTACAAATTGCCTGCAATAAACAAAACCCACTCATTGCATCATTTGCATGTCAGTCAAGTGGTATTCTCTTTAGTTAATGGTGTATTATTATAGTTATTTTTTATTGTTAAGCTTCAAAAAAACAAATGTGTAATGTTCAACTATGAAATGGTCATTTGGCTAATTAATTATCAATAAATTGAATATTGTTTAAAAAGTAAATTTATTTTAACGCTTCGCTCGCCCATTGATTTGAGGGCCCCGTAAGGTCACCACTGGGGGATGGGGGTGTAAATCTTCATTTCAGTTAATTAAGCTAGCTTTGCGTAGTTTGGGGCCCCGCACTCCAACCGGCCTAGGGCCCCGCGCACCTTAAATCCGCCACTGCTTGTAATGGCGTTGGTGATACGTTCCTTTAGATGATATATGTCTCGTATCTTTTCCTGATACACCATGGCCTTCAAGTGCCCCCAAAGATAGAAATCAAGGGGGGTGAGATCTGGGGATCTGGGAGGCCACTCCACAGGACCACGCCGACCAATCCAAGCATCCGGAAACTGCTGATCCAAATACCGACGCACGTGAAGAACTTAATGAGGTGGAGCTCCATCTTGCTGGAAGTAAACTGGGAAGTTACCTTCCTCGTTTAGCAGGGATGGGAAAATCTCTTCTTGCAACATGTTAAGATACCTTTCGGCATTAAGATTTCCACTGACAAAAATTGGTCCAATAATTCTGTCACCCCATATCCCGGCCCACACCATCACTTTACCGGCACCTTGCATCTTCGTCGGACTCAGCCAGTTAGGGTTAGCATTACTCCAATAACGTATGTTTTGCCGATTAACCTCTCCATTGACGTAAAAATTTGCTTCATCAGTAAACAAGATCTTACGTCAAACGCATATTCTTAGGGTATCTGAAACATAAAAACAAACGTTTAATTTTTCCTATGTATGGAAACTTACGGCCCACCCTGTATATATATATATATATACGGTAAATTTATAGTATTACACCCGTCTCCCTTTGGAGGTGAAATTTATGTTTTTCCTATGGTTTTTGATGTGTTTTCAACGAATCTGACCTTCAAAACCGTCGGAAATGACTCGTTTTTTAGATAACCCCCCTCCCCCAGCCGGCAATCAAAAACGAGTCATTTCCGACGGTTTTGAAGGTCAGATTCATTCAAAACACATCAAAAACCATAGGAAAAACAAATTTCACCTTCAAAATTGACCTAACCTAACCTATCCTAACCTAACCTATCCTAAAAGAAAACCAGGAATTACCTTATTCACGTGCAGGGGCAGGCTGAGGCTCTTCCTGGAGTAGATTTCGCTTGTCTTTAACTGAAGAAATGAATAAATACCTTGCCAGGTATTGGTATAGATATTTTGACCGAATACCTGGCCTCTTAACCCACTCCTTTAAATCCCGCCAAAATTTCGATATTGTGTGTGTGAATTTCGATATTCTCGTTATCCACAAAATTTTTAGAATGAATAATAACAAAATGCTTGTAACATAAATCACTTATAGTCTTGTAGGCAGCCCAGGAATCACTATAAATCACAGAGCCAGGCCTAATGTACTTCTGAATGAGTGGAATGAGTGTTCCATTCCAGTAGCAAAGTAATTCAAATTCGAAATGGATGGAGCGCAGTGATTGGGCAGACATGTAACAGTCACACAAACGAACACACAAACGAACGTACGAACACAAACGAACGTATGAACACAAACGAACGTACGAACATGCACTAGATACACACCAAAAAAATGTTTATATCTCGAAAACGAAGCATTTGCGACGGAAACGCTATAGAAGGAAAGTGTCTTAGAATTAAAAGATCTACTTAATGAACATATAATAATTGCTGGACGTTAGACGGGTGTAATACTATAATAATACCATATATATATATATATATATATATATTATATATATATATATATATATATATATATATACAGGGGTTAGACAAAATAATATGAACACCCGCTGATTTCACCGGTTATCTTTACGGACTGCTCAGACACAAAGTAAACGGACAAATGACTGGCAAACCTATTTAAATGCGTAACAGAGAGTGTATACGTCATGTTATAACCCTCACGTTGTTTTTACAGATCTGAGTGAATTATGAATTAGCAGTTATGAAAGACCTGTCAGACTTCCAAAGAGGGCAAATTGTCGGAGCGCGGATGGCTGGTGCATCGGTGACGAAAACCGTTCAGATGTTCAATGTATCCAGAGGAACTGTCTCTATGGTCATGTCTGCATACCAAAACCATGGAAAGACAAGCATCGACAAATGCAATAGTGGACGCAAGAAGAAGCTGTGTGATCGAGACCGCCGGGTGCTAAAGCGCATTGTGACAAAGAACCATAAGACCACAGCTCCAAAAGTGACTGCAGAGCTTAACCAGCATCTTGCAAGCCCGGTATCGACCAGAACTGTACGTCGCGAGCTCCATGGAGCTGGATACCATGGGAGGGGTGCAATTGCCAAACCCTTCCTTTCGCACATCAACTTTGAGCGGCGCAGAAAATGGTGTAATGACCATAAGAATTGGTCAATGGACCGGTGGAAGAATGTAGTCTACTCCGACGAATCCTCCTTTACGCTATTTCCATGTTCCGGTCGAGTTTACGTCTGGAGACAGCCTAAAGATGCTTATGACCCCGACTGCCTGATCCCAACCGTTAAGCATGGAGGCGGATCTGTGATGGTTTGGGCAGCAATATCGTGGAATACTCTTGGCCCAGCTGTAGTACTGCATGGTAGGGTTAACGCCCAGGTCTATCTGTCAATATTGGCTGACCAGGTCCATCCCATGGTCCAAACGCTGTTTCCCAATGGCGGCGCCGTCTTCCAGGATGATAATGCACCAATCCACACCGCTGGGGTCGTTAAAAACTGGTTTGAAGAGCATGTTAGTGAAGTAGAACGCTTGGATTGGCCTCCACAATCCCCGGATCTTAACATTATCGAGCATCTGTGGTGTCAGTTGGAGCAGCAGGTCAGAAGCCGATTCCCACCGCCGGCGTCTTTGGAGGAACTGGAGCAGGGTTTGCTCGAAGAATGGCTCAGGATTCCTCTAGCCACTGTCCAAAAGCTGTATGAATCAATTCCCCGACGCATTGCAGCTGTTATTGCCGCTAAAGGAGGACCAACTCCATATTAAGAATAAAAACCGCCATTTATCAAGGTGTTCATATTATTTTGTCCAACCCCTGTACATATATATACAGAATGGTCCCCTGAGTTTTTTATGATACACACAGACAGTGCATGGAACAAGGAACTCTTCTGGGATAATTAAATCCACTATAGTCCGAATAAGTAATGGTAAATGACAAATACCATAGTTTTCCTTTTTCATGATGCTAGCCCGACGTGGGCAACGGGTCACTCGCAAAGAGGTCCCATAAATATAGCTTCCCTCACCAGCTATCTGCAAAGCAGACAGGATCCAGCTTTGATGTATTCAATCTGACGTGAAGGCAGCGAGTCTTTTGCTTATATTGAGGTTCTAAATGTAGCAGGGCTAGGCTGCTTTAAACCCTAGATCCATGTCCCAATTGCCAGGATTAGTTGCTCAACCTGCAGGGAGAGACGTGTTCATTACGCATAGCGATACCGTTGGATCTGTGCTGTCTCAGTCCAGCGAAACCATCTTGTGCGATGACGAGGCGATGATCCTCGTTAAAGCAGCAAATATACTGAGGAGGCACATCTTTGAGAATCTGCTAGAGGCTTTCTCAGGTTTGTTGGCAGACGACTGCCTCCTCAAATCTATTGAGGGTGCTAGGGCTAAGGTTGCATGTACGTTGTCTCACTTTATCATCCACAATACTCTAAAGCGTGTTTTAAGCCTACCAGTAATGAGAAGCGTCATTCCAAAGAACGTGAAGCACCCACACCCATCTATCATATGTTGGGCTGAAATTGCTAAACCAGGGTCGGTCAAAGCAGCTCATAAATCACTTCTCATCTCTTGGGCTGTCAATATCTTTTGATAGAGTATCGGAGGTCTCGTTGGATTTGGCAATTAGTATATCCAACCAATTCTGCCAAGATGGTGTGGTTGTCCCCACGAATATGCGTAAAAATGGCTTCACTACGGGTGATGTAGATAATATTGATCAAAGTTTTTGAAAAAATTGTAAAAAGTAGAATGCAGCGATATTTAGAATCCTACAATTTATTATCTCCAAATCAATATGGCTTCCGTAATAATAAAACAACGGAAATGGCTATTTTAAATTTTATGGAAAATGTAAATATAGCTAAGGAGAACAAAGAAATAATGATATCAGTATTTATGGATTTGAGTAAGGCGTTTGATGTAATAGACCATAATAGTCTACTTAATAAATTATATTGTTACAGCTTTAGAGGAGCAATCAGTGATTGGTTTAAAAGTTATTTGTCCAATAGATATCATTTTGTATCAGTAAATAAGGTTTGCTCAACTAAAGCGCTTGTCAAACATGGTGTGCCACAGGGCTCAGTTCTGGGTCCACTGTTATTTTTATTATATATAAATGATCTTCCATGTTCATCTGATATACTAAACTTCATAATGTTTGCAGATGATACAACTGTCTCTTTTTCTTGCAAAGATGTTAATACAACTAAGAATATATTTCATTCAGAATTCATCAGTGTAATGAAATGGTTGACCACCAATAAACTCTTCCTAAATACCAGTAAAACAAATTTCATGATTTTTACTAATAAAAGAAATGTATATCTTGATGAACTTAATGTTAATGAAATCGCCATAAAGGAGTGTACTGTAACAAAATTTCTTGGTGTAATGCTAGATAAGAATTTGCAATGGAGTGATCATGTAAATTATATCGCGAAAAAGATTTCAAGGAGCGTTGCTATAATGTTTAAACTTAGAAATGTAGTCCCTAAACAAGTTTTATTGACTCTTTATCATACTCTTGTTCTTCCTTATATAACATACTGCACCCTTGTTTGGGGAAACTCCGCTAACAACGCATTAAATAGTATCTTTGTCATCCAAAAACGAGCAATAAGGTTATTAGCTGATGCTGATTTCCTTGATCACTCTAGTGCATTATTTAAAGAGTTAAACCTACTAAAGCTCAACGATATAACCAAACTGGCACATTTTATTTTTATTTACAAGTGTAAGAACAAAATCATTAATTTGCAATGGGTAAATAGATATTTTGTAACTCATCAAGAAATCCACTCGTATAAGACCAGAACTAGATCAAAGCTTGTTATACCTCAATTTAGGTTGTCTTCATCTCAAAAAGTACCCAGTTTCATTGGATTGAAACTATGGAATGACTTGCATGCCGATTTAAAAAATATTGTGAATGTAAATTTGTTTAAAACCAAGTTGAAATCCCGATTAATAATGGCATAGTAACAAAATTCTAGGATTAATGTCCACTAATATTGTTTAATATTGTCCATTAATACTGTTTAATATTGTAATACATGTTTTAACTATTAATAATACTTAATTACTTATTTATTTATTTATTATTATTAATTAATAACAAGTAGCTGTTTATTTTTAATAAGAGCCCAGTAAAGCCTAAAGCTTAAGGGGCAAATTAAATAAAATAAATAGTCGAGCTTCACAATTATTCATGTCATTGTAAATTGAAAAAATTTATTTATTTTATTATTATTAATAAAGGTTATTCTATTCTATTCTATTCTATTCTAATCTGTCCCGTTCGGAATTCCATGGTACGGTGATATCCCTAACAAATCATGTGAGCACTTCTAACGAGGGAGTCAAGCGTGACGTCTGTTCCGTTAATGCTGATACTCCAAGTGGTCGGAAAAAATCTTAATCTACCAGCTTCCTATGCTGTAGTACCCCCAACTGAACTACCCAACACAGATATTTTCATGACCCCTTGCAATGACCCGGTTGCTACAGGAGGGTCCAGAATCCCAGGGTTCATCGTGAAGGAGGATGCCTGGTTAGCCCATGTGTCTCACATACTGGACAAGGAGAAAATTGAGGTGGGAGACGTCATAACCTGGTCAAGTTATAACGCTAGCCTTCAGAAAGACAATGTGCGCCATCGCGCAGAGATCGGGATTTTACCACTCTTTTTAGAGAAAGAGCAATTCCCATCCATGATCAAGCATTCAATGGAGGTTGTAAAAGATCGAATCGACTTTTTAAATCCAGGGCAAACCCCCGTCATTGGCATGAACCAACCATTGTATAGTCTGGTAAAACGAATCCAATGGAAGTACTCAGAGCAACTTGGTGAAGACAAGTACATTGTGATGATGGGAGGGCTTCACATTGAGATGGTGCTGCAGGAGATCCTGGGGAAGGGGCTTGATGGCTCAGGGTGGGATCACGCGTTGGCTGAAGCAGGCGTTCTATTACCTGGTCGTACTCATTCGGCGTTGAGTGCCTCTAACGTGAAAAGAACTCGATAGGCACACCAAGTGTCCCTTGCTGTTCTTCACATATTGAGGGAAGAGGTGTATTCAGTGTCACAAGGTCAAGCAGCATATCCAACAGTCCAATACTGGACACAAACGAAGGATCTCCAACTAATGTACTGCAAGTTCATCAGGTCTCAGAGAGAGGGAGATTTTGAACTCTATGTCCAAGTGCTTGGTGAGATAATCCCATGGTGTTTCGCTCTCGACAATCCAAACTACTCACGGTGGCTGCCAATACACGTGAGAGACCTCATGCAGTTGAAGAACAAACATCCAAGAGTGTACCACGAGTTTATGAAGGGCAACTTCGTTGTACAGAGGTCAGAGAACCGGTATTCCATGATGGCGAAAGACTAGTCACATGGACACTCAAACGATCACATCAAGGGAGATGGAGGTGCATCTGGCCCTTACGACGAACCGACTTCCTTCCTCATATGAATGCTAGCTTCTCCTCAGCGCGCAGGCATCATCTCCACTTATGAGGACTTAATGTCATGGCACCACACGTCGAGCTCCTCTCATCACGAAGAGGCACAGAGCCCCCAGATTCGTTTTCACAGTGACGTGAAGTCTCTGGTGCGAGTCCTAAAAGAGCATGGCAACCCACTCAGTGACACAAGTTCTTACCTTACTACCTTTGACACTAAATTGGTCATGGATGCATATGTGACCAACTCGTTAAGAGATGCTCATGAGATCGGGTCTGCCATGTACAATGATTTCGTCAATACACGCTTCATTGATGCCTCAAAGGCCATCACTGAAAGTATCCAGCGTAATGGATGAAACACGTTCAAAAAAGTACCTGACAAACAGAAAGATGCAAAAGGTCAAGCTCTCGAACACAACTCAGCCTTAGTCACTCAGTTGTTCCTATCTGTGTAATCACAACCAGATGCAGATATTGATGAGTTTTTCATGTATGAAAACCAGCTGCTGCTGGTCGTTTGCGAACTGGTACGAAGTCCGATCTCCTGAAATGCTTCGAGAAGGTCAATGAAAAACTAGATGGAGATTCAACAGTGAAAATCTTCGATGGTCCTGCTGTAGTCCATTTTATTCAACCCGCCCAAACCGTGAGCACGATCGGTGAATATATGGAGAAGCAACTAGTGCCATTTGCAAGATCTCATGCTTCTGATTGTGTGGATCGTATGGACTGGATATGGGATATCTACCCTGAAAGACCAAGCTTATGAGAATCGAGGAGACTGTCCAAGGAAAAAAAATTGACTCCAAGACTCCCATCAACCGAAAAGAGTGGAGTGCCATCCTCAAAAATGCAGAGAACAAAACAGAACTCTTCACACACGTGAGTAAGCGATTAGCTGAGGAAGACCTGGGTGTGCAACTCATCACAACACAAGAGGAAAAGGTCCTCACACAACCACCCTGTACGGAGGGTCTGGAACCGTGTAACCATCAAGAAGCTGACACGAGGATGATCCTCCACCTCAAACATGAAGCTCAACACGGCCATGACAAAGCATACTTCCGCACAGTCATCGTTCTCTAACTGTCGCTGTCTGAACTATGGGTGGTTTTTGGGACTGGAAAACACTTTAAATGTTTCCCCATTCACGTCCTAGCGTCGCAGCTCGCCCAGAGTTGGGACTTGCGCTTCCCTTACTTCATGCACTGACAGGCTCGGACACTACATCGCACTTTGTAGGAGTTGACAAGAAGACAGCTTGGGAAGTGTGAAAGCTCTTTCTGGAACTCACGGTTAGCCTGCTCGCAATATTGCGTGATCCCGACTGCTTCACCATGGAATCTGTACCTATGCAGGTCATCGAACGTTTCATTGTCCTACTTTATAGTATATCTTGTAAAGCTGCTACCGTTAACCAAGCCCGGAGGGAGATGTTCTCACGAGGAAGCAGAACCCTCGACAATATCCCACCTACCCAGGCAGCTCTATTTCAACATGTGAGACGAGCCATTCTTCAGGCAGCTTTCATTTGGGGTCAGGCGCTGCGGCTTCATCAAGAGATCCCTAGTCCTATTGACTGGGGATGGATGATCTCAGCTCAGAAGGAGTTGGTGCCGTTCTGGACGACACTTGCAGATGTCAGTAAGGCTTGCGCGATCTTCCGACACTGTGGATGTAAGAAATCATGCACTGGCAACTGCAAATACAAAAAAGCGCACTTACACTGCACCTCCTTATGCCACTGCCAAGGTGCTTGTTTTAACAATGATGATCTTCCCTAATGTTCTCATTGTATGATCAGTTTTGACACCCTTCCTGTGTCATAACTTGACTTGTAGTGACGATGATCTTGCCCAATGTTCTTGCTTAGTTTTGTGTAACTGTAAATATAACCACTTTCAGATGAGCGGAGGTTGGGGAAAGTGGTTGGTGGGGTGCATAACGCGTTGGGTCCTCGTCCCGCATCCTGGAAACACACTTGACTATCGAATAATGATTGAATTTGCAGTCATACAGTGTGGCTAAAACGCGTTAATCTTTGACTTGCCGGTATCTCTTTTATTCGCCATAAATTCACACAGGTTACAGTGATAATTCAACTTTAAACCAAACAACCGCAACCGCAACTGCAACCGCGCGGTTGTAACTTCCTGACAACCGCAACCGCGGAGCTATGAAATCTGACAGAAACGAGCCCAAGATCATCAAATTTGGCCCAGCCGTTTCAGAGAGAGAGCGATATAGGTGTTTTAGAATAAAAAATGACCTTGACCATGACTTATGATGTGACCTTGACCTCGAAACATTCCGAAACATAGTTAGATTTATCAGCCATCCCCAAATGTATAAGAAACGAGCCCAAGATCATCAAAATCGGCCCAGTAATTCTTGAGATATGGCATTTTATGGTTTTGGATCTGGAATCGAGGCAGCCATTTTGAATTTGCTTAAAATGGCCGCCAGAGTGAGGTCCCAGCGTGTCCCCAACCTGGAAATGTTTCTATATGGCTAAAGGTAACTTCCTGCCAAATTTCATACTTTCTGCCAGATCTGAACGATTTTTGCATTAATCCACCCGACTAGAAGGAGTAGGAGTAGAAATGTATTTCGCAGCGAGCATAACTTACTCGGGATAGTCCTTTTAATTTTCCCTCTAATATTCTAAGATTTTGTCTGAGGAACTTTTCACCCGCAGATATTGTTCAAGTTCTGCCGAAGCGTTCCTGGTTCATTATGTATTATTTTAAAAATATAAATCACTACACATAGCAGGATAGAACTTCGTGGTTTTTAGCTTATAGGAAGTAATTAGAAAACCACTTGCTTACCATGAATGTTTGTTTTAAACTGGTAACATTAATAAATCTAGAAATTGGAGAACAATGGCAACTTGATATATAAGCCGTTTATGTCAAAGAAACTTCATAAGAAAAACAGAATACTGTACCTTGTTTCTTATTTGTTTTTAATTTTACATTTTTTAAATTTTGTAAAGCAATCCTTGAATCCGATACAAACCCGAACCCGAATCCAGCATAAATATCTCCGATCCCGAATCCACTTAAAATATGCCAAATCCGAATCCGAATCCAGCAAAAACGCTTTGAATCCGGATTCGGATTCGCCCACTTACGATATATATATATATATATATGATGAATAAAACCACGAAGGAAAGGAAACACAAAAAGGTGCTCAAGCGCTTTCGTCTAATGACATCCTCAGGAACACTGAAGTACATAAAAGGTTGCGGCCTATATATTCCGTTAGAACAGGACAGTTGTCCAATGCTCTTTTTGTCCATTTGTCAGAGTTATCCCACTGTATTGATTGGAATAATGCTTCAGTTTTATTTCATTCCAGCAACATTGTCAATAGAAATATTCTTGAGTCTGCCATTATCCAATTTTCAAATAACTTCAACATAAGCAAAGGTCTTTTTCAACTCGATCCTGTTGTTTTGAATTCCTTCAAAACAAATTTAGATAAAAAGGGTAGGACGCTAAATCTTTGGTAAACTTGTACGCTACTTTATTAACTTTTAATCTTCATTTTATTTTTATATATATCGAAACTTGACTCTACAAGGCAAAGTGTTAAAACCCGGGCAGATTTCAGTATAAATTTGTATTTTTTTGTATATTTTTTTATAATTCATTTGATCTTGTGCTAAAAATCGATATTTTTCCTTACAAATCTGTTTGCCTCTTTGTTAATCCTCTAATTTTTAATTTTTAAGTTTTATTTTTACTTCTCCGTTTGAAGGAATTCAAAACAACAGGATCGAGTTGAAAAAGACCTTTGCTTATGTTGAAGTTATTTGAAAGTTGGATAATGGCAGACTCAAGAATATTTCTATTGACAATGTTGCTGGAATGAAATAAAACTGAAGCATTATTCCAATCAATACAGTGGGATAACTCTGACAAATGGACAAAAAGAGCATTGGACAATTGGACAACTGTGTGTAGATATGTATGTATATGTATATATATATATGTTTGTGTGTATGTATGTTATTTATTTATTATTTTCTTTTTTTTTTTCTTTCTGTAACCTACATATAGGCCGCAACCTTTTATGTACTTCAGTGTTCCTGAGGATGTCATTAGACGAAAGCGCTTGAGCACCTTTTTGTGTTTCCTTTCCTTCGTGGTTTTATTCATCATAAATATTTTTCACGTGTTACTTTCGTGAAATAATTTTCATATATATATATATATACCGGGTGAACCAAAAGTAGGTGGACAGTAAATGATAACGTTTATTTTGAGAATACATATACAATTATATTTAATTTTTTTGTATACTATAATACAAAATAAAAAAAAAATTAACTTATGGCAATGCAATACAAAAGCACTGAAAATTTTATCAACGCAGGTGCTCAAATTGCTGTCCATCACAATTTACACAGCTTTGAAGTCTACCTTTCACACTTCGACAAACATTTTTGCACAAGTTTCTTTGTGCATTAATTTCTTGAAATGCATCTCTGATGTAATTTTTCAAATCACCAACACTTCGTGGTTTTCGACTATAAACTTTGTCCTTGAGTACTCCCCAAAAGAAAAAATCCATTGGGGTAAAGTCAGGTGAACGTGCAGGCCATTCAATTGGACCTCTTCGGCCGATCCATTTCTCGGGAAATGTTTCATCAAGATACTCACGGACTGCTCTTGAATAATGTGGAGGGGCCCCATCTTGTTGGAAATAGAGGTCATGTGAATTAGGCTGTTGTTGTAAGTGTGGAACAACTTCATTCATTAGAATTTCGAGATACTTATCACCTGTGACTGTTCCATCAACAAAAATTGGTCCTAAAACACCAGAACTTGAAATACCACCCCAAACAGTGACACCAGGCTGGTTTAGTTGCTGCTCTAATGTTAAATGCATGTTCTCACTATACCAGTAAACACAATTATGTCGGTTAACATGACCTGATAATTTGAAAGAAGCCTCATCGGTCCACACAATGTTATCTAAAATTATTGGATTTCCTTCAATTTCGTTCAGCATGATCTCAGTAAATTGCAGCCGCCTGTCTGGGTCATCCTCCAATAAGCCATGAATTAGCCGTGGACGATAAGCTTTCAACCCAATAGATTTCAGAATTCGTATAATAACCAAAGTTATAATATAATATAACACAAACCCTATAAAACCTACTGTCCACCTACTTTTGGTTCACCTGGTACCTATATATTATATATATATATATATATATATATATATATATATATATATACAGGAGTATTAAAAATACATTTTGCAGTGAGTTGTTAATAATTTATGTGTATACATTTTCCCAAAAATAAAAGTTTTGGCAAAGTTGCCGTGTATGCAAACATTCCACGTACTGCAGTCAAATTAAAACCAGAGGTTTCTCATTTCATCAGTAACATAAAACCCGAAGAACTGTGCGCATGTTTCACAGCGTGAATCATGGAATCCTTGGAGGCGACAGGAAAGCACTTCCAAACTTTCAACAAATGCCTTAACTTCCTCAAAACTTTCGTTTTAACTGATTCCATATTTTTTGTTAGTTTCATTGTTTGTAATTTATCACGTAATAACTTTAATTCACAGTGTATTTTCTGAACACTGTGTATGTGTACACTGCATTATATAAATAGGATTTTCCGTGTGTACGTGAGCGTGATATATATATATATATATATATATGAAATATATGAAATATATTGGAATAACAGGAAAAGTAGGGAAATGGATATATAATTTCCTTAGTGAGCGGAGGCAAGTCGTTACAGTACAAGGAGTATCTTCATCAGAATCAGAGGTCCTCAGCTCAGTACCACAAGGAACAGTATTAGCTCCACTACTCTTCATAATCATGCTAACTGACATAGATGAGGACGTTACCAGAGACAGCACATTAACATCCTTTGCGGATGACACAAAGATCAGTAGAAAAATAAGAAACCCAGAAGACATAGGATCTTTACAAACCGACATAAACAAAATCTACAAGTGGACTGAAGACAACAATATGAAGTTTAACACCGAGAAATTTCAGCTATTACGGTACGGAAAAAGAGAAGACCTAAAGTGCATGGAATATTATACCCCAAATGGACAGGAAATTCAGAGAAATTCCAGAGCAAAAGATTTAGGGGTTGCAATGACAGATGATGCGAAATTTGAAACACAAAATAAGATTGCAGTAAACAGAGCAAAGAGAATAACGGGTCAGATATTGAGAACCTTTAAACGAAGGGATAGGAATGTAATGATTCCTCTACTGAAAACCCTGATCATACCCAAATTAGAATACTGCTCGGTCCTAACTTCCCCATAAAAAAAGAAGACATTAGACAGCTGGAGGGGATCCAAAGAAGCTTCACAGCCAAGATCAATGGGTGCAAAGAACTAAATTACTGGGAAAGGTTACGAGAACTAGACCTATATTCACTGGAAAGGAGAAGAGAGAGATACACCATTATTTACACTTGGAAAATAATGGAGAAACTAGTCCCTAATCTTACTCTGAATCCCATAACTCCTCAAACAACGATGGAAAGTAGAAGCGGTAGACTGTGTCGTATTCCCAAATTGAAGGCGAGACAGGGAACATCCTTAACCCTGAAAGAAAATAGTTTTGTAGTGAGAGGACCAAAACTGTTTAATCAGTTGCCCAAAGACCTAAGAAACACGAAGGGAGTTGCAGTGGAAATCTTCAAAAGAAGACTAGACGCCTGGCTCAGAACAATCCCCGATGAGCCGGGCGTACCTGGCTATGTGAGGTGGAGAGCGCAAGAATCCAACTCACTACTTCACCAGGCCAACTCGAGAGGAGGGGCGACAAGCTTGACCTTAGCAAAATGAGAAATCATCGCGCGGAACCTTTGTAAGGTTGTAAGGTAAGGTATATATATATATATATATATATATATATATAAAAAATGAACTGAATTAGAAAGAAAAAAGTTGAGGTCCGAGGTTCAACTCCCATGCAGTGCTGCTGGCAATAATAATCCGAGAGTTATCGCAATCGTACGTATCATTCTAGTCTGAACGTTGTGCCAGTTTCTGGCCTTTATATCTGATTATAATCCCCACAAGAAAAATAACCAAACAAGTTGCTACGAGATTTGAGAGTTCATTCAAATGTAGTCAGAAAAAATACTGCTGTTTTGGTTTTTCAGACACGTCTTTCACTGTTTGTGGAAAAGTTGAAGTCTTCAGCGTAATTTTCTTCTTGTTTTTAATTGATTTTCAGAGTAAACTATAAGTTGTCCATAAAGACCAGCACTGTACAAATAAACAAATTGTAGTCCATAAACTTTGCGTATTATGCTGGATTTATGGACATCCTGTACGTTGAGAGACGTATTTGATATCCTATATATAAAATTAAATGTATTGTAAAACCCACAGTGTATATATATATATATATATATATATATATATATATATATGTGTGTGTGTGTATATATATATATACAGGGTGTCCGAGAATTATCTGTACAATTTTTGGCTGTTATTAAAAGTCAACCATGAAGTGTAGAAATTCCAGTGTTGTCCCATTTTACAGAGAATCTCATTAAGTTTTTTCTGATACCACGTTTTGACAAGTTTTTTAGAAATATACGCGGGTGACAGACATTGATGATTTAAAAGCAAGAATCACAGCTGCTATTGAGCGAATTGATGTGGATATGCTGCAGCGTACATGGCAACATTTGGAGTATCGATTGGATGTTTTGCGAATCACTAATGGTGCACATACCGAATGTTTGTAACAACGTTACTTTAATAAAAGAAACTTTTGAAAATACAGATTCTAAATAATCTTGTTTAAGAATTTTACGTCTGTTATCAAGAATTTTATTAAAAGATGAAATTGTACAGATAATGTTCGGACACACTGGAATTTCTAAAAAACTTGTCAAAACTTGGTATCAGACAAAACTTAATGAGATTCCCTGTAAAATGGGACAACACTGGAATTTCTACACTTCATGGTTGACTTTTAATAACAGCCAAACATTGTACAGATAATTCTCGGACACCCTGTACATACATATATATATATATATACAGTATATTATATATATATATATATATAGAAATATATGTTGTTTATCCCTGTTTTTATGTCTGTGTGTATATATATATATAGATATCGACATTACATAAACTGAATCTATTTTGTTCTTTCTTTAACGTAATCCTCCAACCGAATTTCTCAAAAGCCTTGCGGATAGACTCTTTTGGTTGTGTGATACGGTCGGATAAGACTCCCTCAGACTGAGTCTGATATTTATATGTTTACCTAAAGCAAAACAGAGGTTCGAAATGTCTGCGGAGAAAATCTCCTAATGGTATTTGTAGTCACAGAGGGCAAAATTGAGTTACAGTATTTATTTGTTATATTATATATATATATATATATATATTATATATATATATATATATATATATATATATATATTGGGATCGACAGTGGCTGAGGACGGTGAGCTGGACACAGAAATAACACACAGAGTGCAATCTGGTTGGAAAAATTGGAAGAAAGTTTCAGGGGTGTTGTGTGACCGAAGAATAGGCGCAAGGGTTAAGGGAAAGGTGTATAAGACTGTGGTAAGACCGGCTATGATGTACGGGGCTGAGTCTTGGGCTATAAAGAAAGATCATGAGAAAAGACTAGATGTAACGGAGATGAGAATGCTGAGATGGATGTGCGGAGTGACAAGGTTGGATAGAGTAAGGAATGAAAGGATAAGGGGCACAACAAAGGTTGGAGAAATCTCGAGGAAGATACAAGAAAGTAGACTGAAATGGTATGGACATGTGATGAGAGGGGACGAAGATTATGTAGGTAAGAGAACGATGAATATGGAGGTGCATGGCAGGAGAAAGAGAGGCAGACCAAAGCGAAGGTGGATGGAGAAGGTGAGGGACGATTTGAGGGAGAAGGGTTTGTCGGAGGAAGAAGCCCAGGACCGGGCTGTGTGGAGGAGGCTGGTCAGAAACGCCGACCCCGCATAGAGGCGGGAACGGGCGAAGAGAAAGAAGAATACATTCTTTATATATAAATCAAATAACCATCAGAAAAGAGATTGAATCAGCTTTTATGGGCTTTTGTTTTTAATATTTAGTTTCCTGATTTTCTTCTTTAGTTTTTGAATGCGGATGGTGGTCTTTTCTGAGAGTGAAGAAACTCTGGTCTGGTGTTAACCAGAACAAAATCAGTTTAGCGCCGAAGTGCACCGTTGGGATAAGACATACTCGTTTAATCCTTTACGCTAATTAACGCATTTTAACCGACATGGAATAAATTTGTTTGGCGTGAGGCAGAAGAATATCATTGAAGCTCTAATGTTGGGCGCTACGGAGTTAAGTTCACGGTATCATTCCACTCAATGCCATTCCCATTCCATTCCGCACCCAAGAATGAGAAATTCCAGAGTGAGAATCTCAAAGGAGGAAATTCCGTAATGGATTTATTCTCATTTCATGACATCCTCATTATCATTCACGACTTCCCTGCTTTGGCCCAGATTGAGTTAACACCTACAGTAAGTTATTAAAAAAATATATTAGCTATTCTGATTTCGTGCCTTTACTCAAATGCGGAAAGGAGTGACATTGTTTCTCAAATGACGAAACTCTTTTTGTAAATGTGCATTTCTCACTTTATGCATTCTCACTTATGGACTCAATGGGAATGGAATGGGAATGACAATGAAAGGGAAGTAATTAAATTAAATTTGCTTTCATACTTCATTATTTTAATTTCAAATATGTTCTGTTTATATATGTGTGTGTGTGTGTGTGTGTGTGTGTGTGTTCCTGGTAGCTCAGTGGTCTCGGCGCCCGACTCTAGACAGTGAGGCTCTGGGTTCGCTCCTGGAGGCTGGGGCCTGGGTTGGGTTGGGCCACTATTAAATAACGAAGCGATGAAAAGTAGCTGCATTCACGCACAACTTTTACTGTTAATGTTCATGTAATTTTTAATTCCATTATCCTTTTCTCTTGAAAGGGAACTGAATAAGTCGCGCTCACATCGAAACGTGATACATTCAAATTCTTTTTCGCAATCTTAACACATAAATCTCACTATACGTATATATGATATATATATATATATATATATATACACCGTCTGCCAAAAAAAAGTGTTCACCCTAAAAACATCCATGGAATCAACATTTTCAAAGAGTCTTTGATCTAACTACCAGAGTGCATCACAGGAAAGATGAACACATTTATTCTGAGTAAATTATATTTGACGCCTCCCCAAACAACCTAGCTGTAAACCGTAACAGAAGTAACACAGTAAATGCAAACAACTTTAAAAAGAAAGAAGACTATTAACGTCAATTACATATTTATCTTTATTTGTCCTGAGTTTTCTCGTGAGATCTACGTCTTTTAGTCTCGAATGTACGCGCTGTTCCTTTTCTTTTATGTAATGATTCTGGAGTATCCCGTTTCAACATCCAGCAGTTCCAAATTTTTTGTTTTAAACTTCACTGAACGGAAAGCAAAACTGAGCCCTATTTTCACAAGTGGCTGCGAAACGCAAAGCAACTGTATTGATTTTGAGTGCCCTCAGATAATAAATTTCATATTCCTTAAAAAGTTAAAGATTCTATCAACGTTAAAGCTCAACCATTAGGAATGCAGCTGACGAGGAAGCTTCTAACAGTGGCTGTATCCTCCAGCGCGGGACACGTCAACGCGAAGAAGAGGCGACGTCAAACCGAAACATCAACGCGCTGGTGGCCAAACTTCCTCAAATCTCCGTGCAGCGGGCTGTCTACGGTTGGCCAGACTGGCAGTCGACGGCCTGTTGCGTGGCACGGTCAGAGTGCTGATCGGCTCCCGGGGTCGGACCTATACCAGCGTGCTACTTTTTCATTTACGGGGAGCAATTGCATGCTCCCCGGACTACTCTTACTCTCCGGCGACATTAAGACTAATCCAAGCCCCACTATAACTTACACAAAGACATAGACACAATAGGACCATCAGACACATAGAGAAGCATAATATTAACATATTACAGTACAACGCAGATGGCCTCACAAACAAAATCTTGCAGCTTAGGGAATTCGTACACAAACAAAACATTCACATAGCACTTATACAAGAAACAAAACGCACACACAAAATACCCACCTTCCCTTACTTCACGGCGATCCGTCAAGATCGTACTGGGGGTCAAGGGGGTGGACTCATCACTTACATACGTAAAAGCATTAGCTATACTGATGCCACCCAAAACAGTACAGACACAATCCAAGCAGATAACACGATAGAAATACAGCAGTTAACATTAAAACACACTCAAAACACAACACGACACTTATCAACATTTACATCCCACCAGATAGTTCACCTCAGGTGCCAGCCAATTACAATCCATAGTTACACAATCTGGCCTCTCTCACTAATGTCATCTTAGGAGGAGACTTCAACGCTAAAGACACCAGTTGGTACCTGCACAACCAAAACAACACCAGAGGCGTCAACATAGTCACACAACTAAACAGCCTCTTTATTCTTAACAACACAGAAGAACATACACACATACCACATCAAGCAGGATACTCAAACTCCTCCCCAGACATAACGTTCTGTTCCCCCTCACTAGCAACACATACACACTGGAGAACAGAAAAACAACTGTCATCAGACCACCTGCCCATCACCATTACAACACATTCTACACTCTGCCCCAACATCCGTAGGCACACTTACAGAAATTACAAGAAAGCTGACTGGGAATAGTTCAAAATACAAACTGAGGACCAATTCACCACATTAAACAGCACACCCATCATAAACATCAATACAACACTCAAGACATTTAATCAGATCATCAATAATGCAAATAAATACATACCCAAGGGCAACATTAGGAAATACAACCCAAATTTCACGAGAGAAATAGCCCACCTCATAAGGCAACGTAACAACCTCAAACATAACACACAAACACCATACACAGAAGCCATAAAACAGCAGATATAACAACTCAACACAGAAATAAACAGCAAACTCAAAGAAAAACAAACAGAAACATTTAGGGAATTCATAACAACACTAAACCACTCCACATATACATCCAGGCTACACAAGACTATAAATAGCATTACCCACTCTAACAGTGGCATTCACACCTCACGTGCAGCTATCTGTCGCAGCCAAAATAATATACCAACATATACACAACAAGCTAACATGCTAGTTAATCACTACGCAAAGTTAAGTCACTTAAACAGACAACAAACACACAGACAGACAAACAGACAGACAAACAGCCAGACACCAGAAAACCTACAGACTCGACACGACCATTACACCCTTCAATACAGACCAGACCACCAAGATCATCAAAAACATTAAGAATTCGAAGGCTATTGGACCAGACAACATACCTAGCATACACCTTAAACACTAGGGCCCACAGGGAATACTAGCTCTCACAAACATCAGCACATATTCATACCAACACTGTATTATTCCTGACATATGGAAACAAGGTAAAATTATTACACTACTCAAACCAAACAAAAATCCAACAGAACCAGTTTCCTGTAGACCCATTACTTTACTATGCACACCTTCCAAAGTAACAGAAAGACTACTCTTACAAATCACCAACCCACACCTACCACTATCCCCTACTCAACATGGATTCAAACCTCACCACTCAACCACGACATTACTCACTAACCTCACGCAGCACATGATGGATGGCATCAACTCCAGAAAACCAGCTCAACGTACACTGTTAGCAACAATAGACATTCAGTAAAGCATTTGGTGCTATCCTACGCTTCCCTCTCATAAACAAAATACTCAACACAAGCATGCACAATAACACCAAAAGGTGGCAGAACAACTATCTTTCAGGAAGATACTCACATGTCACATTTAATGGCAAGTCATCCAAAAACAAACTTTTTCCGAACGGGATCCGTCAGGCTGTGTTCTCTCACCAACACTGTTCAACTTATACATGCATGACATTCCAACACCCATCGATAACAAGCTTACCTTATCATATGCAGATGACATCACTCTAACATCCACCCACAACAACATCGGCACCGCTACAAATAACCTACAAACATACATAAACAGTATACAAGACTGGCTCACACACAATAGACTCAAAGTAGCGCCCACAAAATCAACCATCACCTTGCTAACAAGCAACACAAAAGAACACCAGATAACTCCACAGCTTACACTAAGCAACACCAACATTCCACACGCTCACAGGACCAAAATACATGGGGTCACATACAACACATCATTATCTTTTGCAAACCACATTCAGGACATTAAAAACAAATGTACGTCAAGACTTAACACGCTTAGGGTACTAACAGGCACAAACTTTGGACACCAGCAGGAAACAACATCACTCATATACAAACAATATATCCGCTCAGTTATGAACTATGCTAGCCCATGCTGGGCACCCATTATCTCAAACACACACATGAACACCTTACAGACAATACAAAACAACGCACTTCGTATCATTACAGGATGTATTCAAACAACACCAATAGAACTCCTGCACACAGAAACAAAAATACTGAAAGTTAGGGAACATTTAGACATGAGGAGAACAGAATTCATGGCAGCAGCGACAAGTAACCCACAACACCCTTGCCACTACATGTACAATCATGCACCAACACCTCGCACCATTAAGGTAACACCAGAGAGACATTATAACCAAATACTCCATTCCATACCACGCCCCACAGACATCACACAGTACAGAAAACACACACATACACACCTAACCCACAAAGAACTGACACGACTCGGTCCGAATGCGGTCCTAGGTGCGAAGCCGCCACCCATTGACAGGTCAGAGACCAGCCTGAGCAGATCGGATCGAGTTAACTTAGCGCAATTCCGATGTGGACATCACCCCAACTTACAGACATATAAACACAGACTAGACAACTTCATAGGCAACATCTGCCACCTGTGCCAGGACACACCACAAACAATTGAACACATTATGACAGACTGTACCTCTCTAGTACAACATAGAACACAACACAACATCACTAGTGAGCTGAACCTCTGGTCCACTTCGGAGAGGGCGATCGGTCGGCTTGCTCGATCAGGGTGGGCTGATCGGCTAACCAACAACAACAACATTTTTCAAACAATCATTATGAAACTTATACACGTAAAAGATACTTAAACCAAATTTCAGTTCGAAACTATCAAAAATAACTATTTATTAAATATTTCTCTAATAATACTACAACTGATGTTCGACAAACTAATCACGAATCCTTTATTTCCATTTTCACTTTTGTAAGTTCTAATATACGATTTTTTTTGCAGGGTTATAAAATATAGTGAATATGCCATTTTCAGAGGAAGATAAGTTTATAATTAGGCATTATAGACTAGAAAAGGGATATGGACGAACGAAACTACTCTCCGAATTCCGCAACAAAGGATGGACTCTTGGTGGTTTGGGAAAGCTTCTAAAGAAAATTGATGAGACTGGGGATATCAAAATAAGAGAGGGAAGTGGGCGACCAAAAACTGTTCGCATGCAAAACAATATTGACGACGTCGAAGAACGTATATTAAGTCAGGAAAACCAGCCAGGAACCCATATGACTCCAACTCGCGTATCAAAAGAGTTACAATTATCAGAAACTAGTGTCAGACGCATAATTAAACAAGATCTTCAACTTAAACCTTTCAAAAGAGTGCACGGGCAAAAGATTACTCAAACTGATGAGCAGAAACGAGTTCAAAGATCAAAACAAATCTTACGGCGAGTAACATGTGATAAACTTTCAAAGGCTTTTTCACTGATGAAAAGAGATTCACTGTGGAACCACCTCGGAACAGTCAAAATGACAGAGTTTACTCGCACGTCCAATGTAAGAATGAAATACCTGATAGCAGCCTTTTTGCAACCAGAAGTTATTTCTCAGCTTGTGTCATAGTTTCAGTTGGCATATCAAAATTAGGAAAAACATCCATTCATTTTATTGAGCCTGGTGTAAAAGTCAATGCCGAGTACTATCGAAATACTATGCTGCGAAACATGCTTCCCGAAATGCCAAATCTGGCCAGTGGTGGTTATCTTTTTCAGCAAGACGGAGCAACGTCCCATACAGCAATAGCAACTGTGGAATACTTAAAAAATAATGCCCCAGAATTACTTGAACTCCAAAATTGGCCACCTAACAGTCCTGACTTGAACTCTGTTGACTATGGAATCCGAGAAAATTTGGCACAGAGAGTTTGCAGGAGCAGGGTCAGAAATGTTGATCACTTGCGTCACCTTCTTGTGGAGAAGTGGGAAGAGATACCACAGGAGCAGATCGATCGAACCGTTGATGAATTTCGTCAAAGATTGAAGAAAATTGTTGAAACAGAAGGAAAATGGAGTGAACAATTTTTAATAGGAATTCCAAAAGAGTAAAATGTTAATTTGATTTCTTTTGTAAACTTAGGATTTAAGTTCTGTTTGGAAATTCAAAATCCTTTTTTTATTTTCATGGTTTTTTAATGGAGGTATTTCTTATATTTTATAAATCTCATGATGTATTTTATAATTAAAATGAGAATAAAAATTTTATTACCAAGGTTTTACCGCCTTTGTGGACTCCCAGAATTCAAAACTGGAGCGATGTTCACCAACAAAATTTGTTGAACATGAACAATCCTCATTAAATCATTAACCCTTTAAGCCCTGAATTTTTTGTAGAGTTAAGTTATGAATGCGTGTATTTGAAACGTTAGCAGTTTGTACCTTTCGTCCTTAAAGGGTTAATTTTGAATATAATATTCTGAAAATTGGTGTACATATACAGGGTGTCTCAAAAGTCACTATCTATTTGAAAAATAATGGGAATTACGAAAAACTGGTTTAAGACATGAAAAATATATTTATTTCAAAGTAAGTGCCACAAAGAATTAGTGCTATTTATTTATCTGTCTCCACATGGCGACCATCAGTGTCTCTACAGAGCTCAAAGCGATAAGTTGTTTCCCGGAACACACTTTCCAGCATTTGAGGTGTTATTTTCTGAACTGCATCGGTAATACGATTTCGAAGTTCGGCTACATCACTAATTCTTCTACTAGTGTACACCTTAGACTTAATGAAACCCCAGGCGAAAAAATCTAATGGTGTTAAATCGGGTGAACGTGCTGCCCATGGTTGTGTTCCTCCACGACCAATCCAGCGACCGGGGAAGCGTCTGTCAAGATAATCACGTACAATTATTGCATAATGGCACGGTGCTCCATCCTGCTGAAAAATTACTGTCAAGAATGCCATCTGTAAGAAGTTGAGGTTCGAGGAATTGTTCAAGCATGTCAAGCTAATAAACCAATTAACTTTTTTTAAATACACAAATTTGCACCAGAAGTACATATCTTTATGCCAGCATAGCATTTTAAAAAAAAACATCTAATGTCACCGAAATAGATAGTGACTTTTGAGACACCCTGTATACTGTTTACATAGTTTTGCTCTTTATGAGTTTCATCATGATTGGTTAATTAATGTTGATTTCATGGCTGTTTTTAGAGTGAACGCTTTTTTTTGGCAGACGGTATATATATATATATATATATATATAATATATATATATATATATATATATATATATATACTGTATATATAGTACAAATTAAAACTTAAATATTTTTTTCACTGAATAATTAAATTCACAGAGTAAAGACGATTAATTGAAGAGGCCCACAACCCCACCCTCTAAAAAAAAAATTAAAGAAAAATTATAATGAAAACGTAAATTTATATGTTCACAAAAACCTTGCGATATTTTTTTTTTACACCTGAATGCATATATAAAATAGAAAACTCTTCCCAAAACTAATTTGCTAATGTATTTTTCAGTCAGAGTTCTGAAAAGTTTGTCAAAATATGAATGTTGAGTCAGATTATATATATATATATATATATATATATATATATATATATATATACAGGGCGTCCCAAAAAAATGTATACACACTTTAACAGCTGATAGCTCAATTGATGTTTCTTTCTTTCCAAGTTAAACCCATTAGAATTAATAATGGCAGTCAGACTAAGCTTTGAACAAAGGAAATTCATTCTAAAATGCTACTGGAAGTGTGAAAACGCAGTTGAAGTGCAAAGACAGTTTAGGAGGAGTTTCAAACAGATCCACCAACGCGACTTACTATCACTCGAATTAGAGATAAGTTTGAAGCCGATGGAACTGTTCAGAATGTCCACAAGAAGCGTTCCGGAAGACCACGGACATCGACAAGCCCCACAAAGCAAGAAAGAGTACTGGAAACGTATCACCAAAGTCCAAGAAAATCTGTGCGGCAAGCGAGTCGTGAGGTAGGAATTCAGAATCGTCTGTCCAACGCATTTTGAAGCGCTGTCAATGGAAAAGTTACATTCCAAGATTAGTCCATGCTATTAATGAAGATGATCCGGACCGAAGAGTGGCGTATTGCGAGTGGTACTTGGCACGATGTGGATGTGGATTGGACGAAGGGGTTTCGTAGAATACCCTCCGCGTTCACCAGACCTCACACCACTAGCCTTTTTTTTATGGGGATACTTAAAAGACAAAGTCTACGCTATAAAACCTGCAACAGTCGCTGAATTGAGAGCAGCCATTGAACGAGAATGCACACAAATACCAAACGAAATGTTTCGTGATGTTTGCGATTCCATTGCTTCGCGTTATCAGCAGTGCCTGGACCAGAACGGACGTCAGTTTGAAAACAGGCGTTGACAAAACAATTAAATAATGTCTGTAGATTCTATTACATTTTGAAAATGAAATGTATTTTAATAAACACTGCCTTTATAATTATTTAAAGTGTGTATACATTTTTTTGGGACGCCCTGTATATATACAGTCCTTCAGAGGTTTTGACTTATTTAAGAATTCGATGTCAAGGAAACTTGTTAGAGCCATTCATAATGAACGTTGATTCTGTCTTTTTAAGGAGACTTATTTTTTATTTCTAATCTTTGATACCTTCAAGCAAAGCTGGGCACTTGCGGTTTTTTTTGCGGTACTGCGGTACTGCGGTACTACCGCACTACCAAACCGGTACCGCATAACGCAGTACCGCAAAGGATCGCTGAAAGTACAGGCTATGCTTTCAGCGATCCTTTGCGGTACTGCGTTATGCGGTACCGGTTTGGTAGTGCGGTAGTACCGCAGTACCGCAAAAAAAAACGCAAGTGCCCAGCTTTGCCTTCAAGGACTTTATAACGACCATATATATATATACTTTAGAGCGAACTGAATTTTGCGGTGTAAACCTTAGTCGAATAAGGAACAAGAAGACTAGTCCATATGCAAACATTTAATAAATAATCAAAGTTTTCGACATATTCTAATGTCATCTTCAGTGCTAACGCGAGATATACGAATATATATGTACAATTAAAAACCATCTAGGTTCTTTTGCATTATCCTCCCAACACTAATTTTTTTATATAATGTTGGTTTGGTTTTGGTTATGGTACATTATTTTCCTTCCATTATAAAAAAAATTAGTGTTGGTATTAGGTTAGGTTAGGTTAGGTTAGGTTAGGTTAGGTTTGGTTTGGTTAGGTTAGGTTACGGTAAAAACAGCCCGCCGCAGGCGTTAGCCGTTATAAAAAAAAATTAGTGTTGGGAGGATAATGCAAACGTACCACCATCTATGAATTTGAAAACAAAATTTTAATACTGACACAAATACCACAACGAAAATTAAAAATGAAGGCAGACATGAAATTAAAAAAGTTAATACAATTAAACTATAAAATATTATAAAAGAAACCATAAAAGGGGGCTTACCTTTAACATAAGAGTAAAGGTAACTAAAAACCTTATAAAATATTATAAAATAATTTAGGGGAACATTATGAAAAAGTTTAAAATATAAAACATTAAAATCTATAAAACCTTAAAAGAAACAAATCAGGACAAGTTACTAGATCACAGACGCAGCAGAAAATGAAGATGAGGAAGTTTGATACAAATTGTTGAAGGCGATAAGTTGGTTGGTTGGTGTGTGTATATATATATATAATTTATATATATATATATATAATAACATTTTAGGTCACACAATAAAAATTGTAAAACTGTAAAAGAAAGTGAAGGTGAAAACATTTCGACAATTACATTGCCGTTATAAGTTATAAATAAAAATATTAAAAAGTTAAACCAATCAAATTGTAAAAATAAACTAAACTAAACTAATGATTAAACACCGAAAGAACCGAAAAGAGAGAAATGAACGGAATAAAGTCGGGTGCAGTCTTAAATGATCAGGCCATTAGCGTGAGTGGTGGTGAGTTAATACGTAAAACACCTCTTGCTTCTGGACGCGAGCGCGTAATGTGTTTCTTCGAATGATGAAATATCCGTCAGGTTGTATTAACTTTTATCCCACCGGAGCGTAGGGTGAGAGTAAATTTGCTTTATACAAAATCGGGCGTGTTCATGAATGATAAGCCTTTTACACACACACACACACACACACACACAACACACACACACACACACATATATATATATATATATAAATAGCTTTAAAAATATCTGGGCTCACCTGAAGATCAGGGCCCCCAGCCTTCTTTAGTTAGCTTTATAAGGCTAACTAACGAAAATATCACGACTTAACCTAACCAATCGTCAAGGGCGTACAGTTGACCTAACGATTGGTTAGGTTAGGTCGTGATATTTTTGTTAGTTACCCTTATAAGGCTAACTCAAAAAGGCTGGGGGCCCTGATCTTCAGGTGATCCAATATCTGAACTATATATGTACAGGGTGTCCCAAAAAACACTATATACTCTTTATAGCATCATATATGAAAGGTAAATTAGTAATCTAAGTAATCAAAATGTTATAGCGAGTTGTTTGCATATAAAATTTAATTAACTACACCAAGTGCTGAAAATGTTCTCCGGCGGCATGAATGCACTTTTGAATGCGTCGACTAACTGATTCGCAGACATGGACTAATGTGGATGCTGTGATGGTCCCGCACTTTTCCCTAATTGCATCCTTAAGGTGTTCGAGTGTTGCAGGTCTTGTACCATAAACTGCATCCTTCAGGTAGCCCCACAAGTAAAAACCAAGTGGAGTCAAGTCCGGTGAACGTGGAGGATACTCAACGCTTCCTCTTCGTCCTATCCAACAGTTAGGCAACGTTTCATCGAGGTACCTTCTGACATCACAATGATAATGAGGGGGGGGCTCCATCTTGTTGAAAGTAAAAGTCGTCGTTTCCAAACAACTTCCGAACTGCAGGTATAATTTCTGTCCGCAGCATGTCGAGATATGCGGCACCGGTAACTGTCCCATTAAAGAAAAATGGTCCAACCAAACCCCTGGATGATAAACCACACCATGCTGTTAACCCTGGTAAATTAACATGTTTATCCACATAAACGTGTGGATTATCAAGTGACCAGTACCTGCAGTTGTGTCGATTTACTGTGCCATTCAGCTTGAAGGTAGCTTCATCAGACCATACGATTTTGTTGGCAAACTGTACGTCTTCGGCTTCCATTGACTGAAACCATTCACAAAATTCGAGTCTGCGATCAGGGTCATCTTCAGTCATGGCGTGTAACAGACTTGGAATGTAGCTTTTCCATTTTGCCGACTTTAAAATCCGGTGAACACCTGATTTGCTGATTCCGGTCTCACGGGCGCATTGCCTAACTGATTTCTGTGGTGATCGATTAAATTTTTGCAACACTAAAACGGAGTTTTCATCACTCGCACTTGATTTGCGTCGTCCAGATCTTCGCTTGTGCATATCTTGAGCAGATCCCTCTGCCTCAAACTTGTCACGGATGCTTCTAATGGCGAGACGTGTCGGTGGCTTTGTACCAAATTCCCGGATCCATTGCCGCTGGACTTCGGACACATTCTCAAATTTCCAATACCATTTCAGAACACTTTTTCGTTGCTCCAGTGTCAAACGTTTACGCAACAGCAACATGGGTTCTTTTGCTGAACTGAATAAAGTTGAATGCTGTAGAGTTTGTATCGTGGAATGAGTGCGTAGGCTAAGTCCGAAGCAAGCTAGTGAGTGACTAGACTACGTTCGGTCCCTAGGCTTCGCCATTACAAGGCCTTTGATAAAACAAGGCCAGGCTTAGTCGACGCATTCAAAAGTGCATTCATGCCGCCGGAGAACATTTTGAGCACTTGGCGTAGTTAATTAAATTTTATATGCAAACAACTCGCTATAACATTTTGATCACTTAGATTACTAATTTACCTTTCATTGGCAATTGCCATGACAATATATTGTTTGGTTTTCTTTTAAATTATAAAATATATGATGCTATAAAGAGTATATAGTTTTTTTTGGGACACCCTATATATTGTAGAGGTACAGTATTTTTAAGCTATTTTTCCTTTTTTTCAAAGTTGGTATAAACTTGTTTCTGCTCCCTTTGCTGTGTAAATCGACGTGGCGCTCAGGGAACTCGAGTTGTTCCTACTTGTTTACGAAAGCTGAAAATTATTTTCCACAAATCCAGAGTTTTAATCTATTTCAGCGGAAGGAAAGAGCCATTGGAATAAACCACAATTATTCCTTTATTAATAAAGTTACAGGCTCGTATGCAAATAAATTCTAGTAATTTCTTACTAATTGCATTATTTTTTATGGATATATATATATATATATATATATAATGAGTATGCTACATACTGGCTTTCATGAATGGTTTTGGAAACACACGTTTGGTATTATCCGTTTTCATTAGTGAGATTTTGTGAAGAAGAGAGCTGCCTCCTGCTCTCATCCTACCCTCGTAACGTGTCGGGTCAGGAACATGGTTCAAAAACTTAATTAGGGGAGTTATGAAGGTTAATGCTTTAATATTTTCAAGATATATCACTTTAGAACGATCGATCGTCTGAGTCGAGTATAGAATTGTTTGTATTTTCTTGAAGGCATTTTGTCTCTTTGCTTTAGAGATGGTGCCAATATTTCTGCAAATAATCATTCAATCTACTTTTATCTAATTTCAAACACTTTCATTCATATACAGTATATTAATACACTGTACAGCTTTAGTTCAATAATTAAATGCAAATGTTTTTAGCCGAGTACATCACTCAATACAAAACTTTCCCACTTTAGTTGAAATAAACTCTTTTTGAGGGTACATCGTAAGGGAAGTCTTTCCTTCTTTTGAGTATCAAAGCTTCTTATCAGACGATACAATAACTTCTTTTAATGATATATAACTTCTTTTGGTGGAAGATATTGTCTTCAAAACTTTCTTTTGGAGTGAATTGACAAAATAGAAGATAATATTTCGATTTATCGAAGATTGCGAGAAGTTTTTTCTACAATGTGTGCATCAAGTATCTTCTTTTTTTCTATGAAATGCAAATAATATTCAGTACAGAGCTGTTGGGAATATTTCGTCTGCCTCACAGAATTTTGTGGAATCATGAATACTCAATTTCCAGGTGTCATTACACACACACACACACACATATATATATATATATATATACAGTATATATATATATATATATATATGATACACACAGACCGTGCATGGAACAAGGAACTCTTCTGGGATAATTAAATCCACTATAGTCCGAATAAGTAATGGTAAATGACAAATACCATAGTTTTTCTTTTCATGATGCAAGCCCGACGTGGGCAATGGGTCTCTCGCAAAGAGGTCCCATAAATATAGCTTCCCCCACGTCGGGCTTGCATCATGAAAAAGAAAAACTATGGTATTTGTCATTTACCATTACTTAATCGGACTATAGTGGATTTAATTATCCCAGAAGAGTTCCTTGTTCCATGCACGGTCTGTGTGTATCATAAAACACTCAGGGAACCATTCTGAGTTCATTCTCATATATATATATAATATATATATATATACACACACAGGGTGATCCGTTTGGGTATGGATAAAATAAAATTGATGTGAAATGGAAACAGTAACATTGTATAATTTAATAGTTGGCATAAAATGCCCACAAAGATGGTAGACTGTGACAAACCTAATTAGTCTTCAACATGACCCCTCTTCCGGACACGACAGAGGTCATAACGACAGGCTAATTCTTACGACCACCTGCTTCTGGTTTAGCGATAGACCCCGTTTCTTCAAATGTGCGGTACCACTGCACAATGGAGTCGTATTTAGGAGGTTTCGAACACCATACATACGGCGAAACTCACGCTGTACCGCTGTCACACTCTCAAACTTAGCAAACCAAATGACACCCTTCGCACGTTGTTGTGCATTCGCTGCCATCTTCGAAACTGACATATATCTCATACGTCTGACAGCAGATGACGCTCGTACGTCTGGCATAGCCTATTACAAACTCCCACATTTTATGACCACACCTGCAACAGATGAGCGCTGTATCACTTCTAGGTAGATTCTCACAGCGTTTTCATTTTATCCATACCCAAACGGATCACTCTGTGTATATATATATATATATATATATATATATATATATATATCGCAAATTCCAATCGTCTAAGCATTCTAGAACTGCTTCTGCAATTTTTCCGCCTTCTCCAGAAACAAGTTTGGGTACTGCTAGAAGCTTAGACTTTCCTCCACCGGATACAAGAATAGTTAGCCTATCTATTTTTTCATCACCTGTTATATCTTGCATTACTTTACCATCCCAATGAATGGTAAGCGGAACGTCAGAGGTAAAGGTTTGCCTAATGTCATCTGCAACCTTTTGGCGTACGGCACTCCTCGCCCTCTGTAGAGTACTTCTGCTCAAAACAACATTGTCAATGTCATGTCCAAGAGAAGTTGCAGCAGCTGAAAGCACCATAACAGCACTACGATCACTTGTTTTTGTTCGATCTAATGCCATTGCCAGATCGGGTGTTACGATGCGCTTACACTTATTTCATATTGTGCTGCTTGAAGGTTTGGATGTCATTTCAGGAGTGTACGATGTGCCTGGCTCAGGTTGCCCGTAGTAGTATAGCCGAAAAAGGGGAGAGTGCAGCAATGTTGCAAATTATTACGTAATGTTGCAATGTTGCAAGGGGTGGGGTGTTGCAAAGGGGGTGGGGGTATGCAACAACTCAATGTTGAAAAGGGGGTGGGGGGATGCTGCAGGTGCAACAAGGGGTCATGAAACTTGAAGGCGGCGTTATCCCCCAAGAGAAAGGAGAAGGAGAGAAAGGAGGAGAGGTGTTCACCTGGCAGGAGCCAAGTGCATATTAAGACTTCAGCCGAGTAGGCGTTGTCTTATAGACTCCTAATCAGCCAGTTGGCTTAGAAGGCGTAAATGGCTGGTTCAGGTTGAGTTGCCAGATACCACTTTTATTGTATACATTATTATGGAGAGTTGCCAGATACCATTTTAATTGTATACATTATTATAGACTCCTAATCAGCCAGTTGGCTTAGAAGGCGTAAATGGCTTGTTCAGGTTGAGTTGCCAGATACCACTTTTTATTGTATACATTATTATGGAGAGTTGCCAGATACCATTTTAATTGTATACATTATTATAGACTCCTAATCAGCCAGTTGGCTTAGAAGGCGTAAATGGCTTGTTCAGGTTGAGTTGCCAGATACCACTTTTATGTATACATTATTATGGAGAGTTGCCAGATACCATTTTAATTGTATACATTATTATAGACTCCTAATCAGCCAGTTGGCTTAGAAGGCGTAAATGGCTTGTTCAGGTTGAGTTGCCAGATACCACTTTTTATTGTATACATTATTATGGAGAGTTGCCAGATACCGTTTTAATTGTATACATTATTATGGAGAGTTGCCAGATACCATTGTTCAGGTATACAGTTGCCAGATTGTACCATTTATTTTCTTAAAAGTTGGTTTAGAATTCCGCTAGTAGGTTTAGAAGGCGTAACATGATATAATTAACCAAAAGAATTAAGTAAAACAACATTGCATCATTCTGTTTATTATAAATATATAGAAAATAAATATACATTTGAATGATCAATAATAATAGAAATATGAACGAGGAATATGCATATAATCCGTCAATATAACAGTACAGGAGAAATATATACACACACACACAATTATGGAGATATATAGAAAATAAATATACATTTGAATGATCAATAATAATAGAAATATGAACGAGGAATATGCATATAATCAAAAAAATATATACACACACACACACAATTATGGAGATATATAGAAATAAATATACATTTGAATGATCAATAATAATAGAAATATGAACGAGGAATATGCATATATCCTTCAATATAACAGTACAGGAGAAATATCACACAAATATGTTAAATATATAAATACATTTCACTTTTTTTTTCAAAATACTAAACTCGCACTTAATCGAGTCTACAATTACATCATTATTGCTCTGCATTACGCAGTATATGCGGTTTAATAATATTTCACCGCTTAAAGTATAGGGAAACCTGTACTCGATATGAAGGGCTTTCATATCGTTCAGTACTATTTTTGTTCCCACTTTACAACCGGTTGGTAAGTCATCTTTAAATACGTCTAGAATACAATCAAAAGCACGCACAAAGAGTTCATCGTTAGCTACATTATTAAACACAAGTTTATAAACACGCTTTTCCAATCGAGGGTTTATTTCTACCGACCCGAGCTTTTCAATCGTGAACTCATCTTCACTCAACATAGCGGCAATTGAAATAATCTTCTAAATCGTTACGACAACTGCTCGTTATATAAAGAAATAGTTCTTCAGGGTGAACGGTGTAGGTGAGCTCAGCCTTGTACCGATCAATTGCTTTGTACCAAAGTTCATGGTATTTCAAAGAGTCTAAACTTTTTAAATAAACGTCCAGCTCTAGACCATTCTCACCTTGTTCAGCCCTACACTCGGTAAACCCATCGAGCAGAGCGGTGTATGCGTATTCAAGTACTGTATCAAAATAAAGCATATCCGTAACACGCGCGTCTAATATAGGTTTCAGCTTGCGGAATCCGACGATTTCAAACATTCTGTCGAGGATGAAACGGTTTCGCGTAGGAACAAGAGCGTTATTATCAGAAGCATTCTTCCACATCAGCCGTATATCAATGCATGGCCGATCGTTATTTATACACAACGTACATACAACGGCGTATGAGGGTGCGTCACTAATCTGCTCTCTTCTTGTACCTACGTTAGCAGGTATTTTATAACGATCTTCACTCCACTTCTCAACTATCACGAAGATTCTATTCATCTCCTCGACACTTAAATAAACCCGTTTGTTTGTTTGTCTACATTCCGTTTCCAGTACATAGCTAACGGTACCGGATTTACGCCTGAACACGCGCAACGATTTCGTCACGGACACATCGTACGAGGCGTTGAGAATGCTGCTCAAAGGAAGTTCCAT
Source organism: Bathynomus jamesi (assembly GCA_023014485.1). Lineage (NCBI taxonomy): Eukaryota > Metazoa > Arthropoda > Malacostraca > Isopoda > Cirolanidae > Bathynomus > Bathynomus jamesi. The sequence goes on along the minus strand of JAJOZX010001843.1, from coordinate 554,539 downwards.
CGTATTCGAGGAGCGCACGTCCACTCGGTTCAAGCTCTGAGATAACTATGAGCCGTGTGAGGCACGCAGGTAGGCAGGAACGGTTCGATGGGCGGCTGACTCGATGATACGTGAATGGGCTTGTTCGAACTCGTATGATCCGCGAGTCGCACCATAATCGTGCGGCGAATTGTTGTACATATTGGGTAGGTGTTTTTCCGTACAAGAATTAATTTCGGTTTTATCACTACCAGACTACGCACCAGACAGTTTCCCTCAGGATAATTTTCACGAACTAGGCACATTTTATAATGTTTTACTAAACATCTTCACACTCCGGCGCACTATTTGAGAGGAACATATGCTCATATTTTTCCTTTCTGCCCAGCAAACGATACTCGTCTCTAAAGTCTGTTAAAAACTCACGCAGGGCACTAGCCACAACCTCACTACGAACCTCATCATGATATACATTAATATAGTGATAAAAATACTTAAGATTGTCCATGATGACGAGATTCACATTTTCAGTCGTAGGGTATGAGTAATCGACATGGTGTAACATGACATAATACCGCTTGTCAACCACCCATCCACAAGACTCATTATCCATACCTGCTGCTTCTCTTCTGCACGCGTTGTTTCTTTTACTTCACGGTATATGTGAGACTTTATAAAGTTTAGCTCTACAGCATACTTCAGCACATCGTCTGTGCAACGAAAGCCTTCAACGGTCTCACCAGAACATCCGTAGAGTATTTGTACATCTTGCAACTTCGCACAATCCAATGTGGTTTTAAAGAGCAGAGGAGGGGGGAATATGTTTTTTTCGGTATCCCCACATCCTGACACTTTGCTGAATACCATTTCAATAAACGTTGTACAAGCAATATTAAAGGTAGCCATTTTCTTCTGAATACACGTCTGATCTCCTTTTTTTCTTCTACGCTGACGAATACACGTCTGATCTCAAGGGCTTACTGCAGTCGACAGACCACGCAGGGAATCCAGATAGTAGCATGACTCACGTTGTTGGTCTTACAGTGGGCGGAGCTTAGAACTTTCACATGTGCACACACGCAACAGTGGGCGGAGCTTAAAACTTTCACCTGTGCACACACACAAAGGAGAAAGTGAAACGCTAATTGAAACATGATTTATTTAATAAACGAGATATTCAAGTTATATATATTTAGAAATACGATTTAATAAACGAGATATTCAAGTTATATACATATTTACAAATACGTGTAATAAATAAGTTAACAATAGATACATCAAAGATTAAATACAAGACATTTACAAATACGTGTCATAAGTAAGTTAACAATAGGCGCATCAAAAGTTATGGTATCCAAAGGGTACGGTATCATAGGTACCAGGTAACTGGTAACGTTTCCTATAGGTGTTACGGCACACCTTCGTACCCCTAAGTTCCTTCACGCCCCCAGCTTCTGCGCCCGAAAATTGTGGGTGCCTACAGTTAGTTTGGAAGGTCGTTCGCCCTCATCGTCCAAGCACACTAGATCCTTCAACGATTCAAAGTTAACAACCCGCCGATTCGCATGGTTGAGCGTAATACCCTTTGCCTTCACGATATATTTCATATCCTCCCCCACCCTCACCCGTACCCCATAAGTTTTAGGTCCTGTTGAGACAAAAGAGTCGGCGTATGCATTGTCCCCATACTCGTCCTTGATCTCATCAGTGAGCTCGCCGAGGAACTCCCCAATAGCGGGCATGTATTCACCCTCCCTCTCTGTGAATATCACGCTATTTGTATCGGCATAGAATACTCTCCGCCCAAGAGAATGCAATAGACCCCAAAGTTTTATACGGGCGTAGGCTGTTGTGAAGCTGGCCACAGGTATGTTTGTAACCCTTGAGGTATTTGTGGCCAATTCAGTGTTGTTGTACTTTATTATGTAAGTATTACCTACATTCACGATCTCCATGACCTCTTCATCGGGAGCATTGGCATAATCCCAGACATCACTATAACTTTGTGCCAAATGAATGTTCCCTTTGCCGATATTCTGTGCAAATTTTCCCCATAGACTGTTTAGACACAACTTTGCACTAAAGCGCTTGACAGGATTCTTTGCAATTTGGGCACGATCAAGTTGTATACCTTTGCGATCGCGGTAACGTTGAATATAGGCACTTTTCATCTTCGGTATCAACTCCTCGAGGATAACCTGATGCCTCAACCTTATCCTTCAAAAATGCGTTTATATATGGTGTGAAAAGGTTGGGTAGCTTCTGAAACCTCCACACCTCATGTATCTTCAGTATTCTATATCCATGGCGTACGGCTAGGGCCAGCTCAGGACTTGTATATACAGTACGCCTCTGATCTTACGCTGGTGGGGTATATGGTTACAATTGCCGTTATTCTCTTCCGCGCACTTCACGCACAGTGGGAACATGAGCTTGTGGTCGATAACGACAGGTAAGATTGGTATCCATAAATTGCGTGGGGGGAGTACGTCTACGAAAGAGACCCCAAAGTAACGATCATCCAAATTTCTTGAAAATTCATTGATGGAGGGCAGGTTAGGTCCCACCAGTTTCTCAGGAGCGCCCACTGGGTACGGATTGTTCTTCATCACGTATGGGTATAAAGAACAGAAATCGTAGTAATGGAGCTTCACGCCCTCCGTAGGTGGAAAGTATAGTCTGAATGGGTTTGTACGTCCTCCAAACAAGCTATCACCACATTTGAGAGGATCCAGCACCATTGAACGCTTGATCGTGTTTATTTCCTCACTGTACACCTCGTCTGTCTCCATCCGTGCATCATATTCATGCTCCCACAAGACTTTGTGAGTGAACTGTGATCCTATAAGTTGATCGCGGGTGCGGGTCCATGCAAGACAGTCGGCAGGAGATCTACCGTGGATATCTCCGGCGATTCCGCACTCAGGACGGGGGCATCCATGCCACCAGCATCCGTTAAAGGAGTACACAGTCTTCACACCAGTAACACGGTTTTCACTTAACCCATCAACCCAAAAAACAAGTCCATTAATCTTAATGGGTACTTCACCCGTGTTGCGGGCGTGCTTTATGTATACACCTGTCTGTTACTGTAGGTGTATGAGCCAGTAAATAGCCTTGTGTCCGTAACTGCGGGGTTTGTTTCGGCGAATAATGGCTAAGGTGTCTTTAGGCATGAAGTTATTCTTGAACACCGTAAAACATAATGACGCGATGGTGGTTGCGACTTGCAGCGGATCGCACTTGAAACGGCCTATGTACATCCTTCTAAAGGCCTGGAAACATACTCTAAGCACGCGCCCATTATTCACGCAATAACGCTCACATTCATCAGCTATATTATAAGGGTTACTTTCATTAAAACTGTTGTAGTATCGATCAAAGTCTTCACGTTCATCTACACTCATACAGTCATAGTTAAAATAATGTTTGGGTGGTGGTGGTCCTACGTAGTTTAAAGTCTCGCTGGTGAGGAAAGTGTAAGGGAAGTATCCTTTGGAAACTTCAGCTGCTACCCCCATCACCTTGGGTAGCTTTGCTAATTTACAAGGTGTGAATAATAAAGTGTCTTTAAATTGTACATTGCCTCTTATTTGCATCTGTATTAATTTGTTGCCTCTTTTCAATGGATCACCTGTAAATATCTCAGAGGATTCGTGCTCAAGCAACTCCTTATAAAGGAACTGTGTGTCAAACTTTGCCCCGTTATGGGCGAGAATATACACAGTCATTTTTTGAACTTGTCGGCTAACTTGACAATATAGGACACAAATAGTTTCACAGGACTATCGTGGACATTCGTTTTAAAAACGTTTGTCCGTTTACCGCATTTGGGGCACTCGTCACATTCGATCCCCATACACTCATCACAGATAGTCTGGCTCACAAGTAAATGTGGAATTACCTCTTTGGTTTCAGCATTCGTACATGTTTCTATATCGTAGTATACAGTTATACAAGGGTTATTTTTAGGCTTAGCATCTTTCGTATAACATACATGCTCTACTCCATCCGCCTTATACTCCTCCTGGCATGTAGGACAGTGAATTTCGTCACACTTGTGCTTAAATTTCCCCCAATTATCCATTGTGTGAAACATACCACATTCACAGATTCTCATTTTCCGGCACGTGCCAGTTGATTTATGGAGCTCAAAGCAGTTATTATTGAAGAATGTGTGTCTACACACATCACAGTCTCTCTTCTCAGCTTCAACTACACGGCTTTCACATTTGGTGCTTTTACACTGCTCACATACCATGTGACATTCTTTACAATGTCTCACTATATCATCCGCAAACTCGAGGTACCCCTTACACAAATCATGATGTCTCCCATATTTTCGACTTTTGTCATAACGCGCGTAAAGCCACCTTATATTACGGATGGGGAGATACGTTGTCCCCGACAATCCTAAAATAAGTAGGGGTCTTGTACGATCTCTCACACAGCTTTTAAAAACATACACAGTCCTACGACGATCATCCAACCCAAACACAACTATACGGGCATTCATTTTCTGTTCTCCCATTCTCATCTTTTCAGGCCCCATATTACAGTCAAATTCAAGTTCACAGTCTGCAGCTAGTTTACGGGCACGTTCCACGACCGTAGGCAGCCAAATTTTTTGAGTCTGTGTATTTTGTATAGTAAACATGTTTGCCAAGACTACTGCTATAAAGTCGTAACCACGATCAACGTTTATATGCAGTCTATAAATAGCTTGAGAATTGAGGTTAAGAGTATACGGTATGGCAATATGACCCGCAACACGGAATGCACGATCAATATTTACCGTGAAGTGTCCATATTGAAGGCTATACTACTTTGGGCAGCTTGCATTATACGTCCTAGTATATATTCTACATCTTCAACCGCCAAACGTCTAAATGGCACTACTACCCAATAATCATCTACATCACCGTCATCTGACCCGAATCCGAAGGACAGACTCGTCCTGACTTCACGCTCGTCGCGATTCTGAAGAGCAAACTCTACAATACGCTGTACAACCCGGCGTAGCCCGCGCTCAATTCCATTGCTATACATGGCTCTATGGTCGACTCTGACTCTATAACGATTTCTAGTCAAGGCTGGGGTGGGGGCTGCGGAGCGCACCAACTCAAACGTTATATCATCCTCAACAGAACGGGGAGCGACTGTGGCGGATGAATAAGGGGATATATTAGCGGAAGGTGCTGCTGGGGGGCCTGTTGCGTAGGAGGTTGAGGGTTGGGGATCTATTATTGTAGACTTAACAGAAAGGGGGGCAACTGTGGCGGATGAATAAGGGGATATATTAGCGGGAGGTGCTTCTGGGGGGATTGTTGCGTAAGAAGTTGAGGGTTGGGGATCTACAACTGGTGCAACAGGCGCGTATTTCGGTCGCTTTATACGTGACGTGGGGTTCTCTTCATCATACCTCCGCTTTGGACGTGCTACCGGTATCGCTGGTGAGGGTTCGTTGGCAGGGTAGGAGATCACAACTACACAGTCGTCGGGGTCATCCTTAATGTCAATGATGGGGTGCTGTACCTCATCGTCATTCACGGTTCTGTGGGAGAAGAAAACCAAATATAAGGAGCAGCACTCAAAATTTGTAATATTTTGTAAATGATCCACTTAGGAGTGTGACGTGTTAGAAATGGACTCTGTAGAAAAATTCAGATTCACGAGCCCATCCACATGTATTATATCTGGACCTACAGGATGTGGTAAAACTGTGTTTATGCTTAAAATCATTAAAGAAAAGGAGATGTTCTCGAAATTTGTGCATAAAGTTATATGGTGCTATTCGACGTATCAATCAGTGTTCAACGAGTACCAAGATGATATTTTGTTCCACAAAGGCGTATATGACGTTAATTCGTTAAAGGGAAATGAACATTCAGTCATTGTAATTGACGATCTCATGTTGGAGATGGATAAAACGTTTGCCGAGACATTTACAGTATTCTCCCACCATCTTAACATAAGCGTGTTCTTCATCAATGAGAATCTATTTTTCAAAAATAGATACATGCGCGATGTGTCGTTAAATACACAATATCTAGTCTTATTCGCACAACGTAGAGATGTATCACAAATTGGGGTATTAGCCAATCAAATGTTCCCGAATCAGCGTAAGTAGTTTTTGGGAGTTTATAAAGAAGCTACAAGCACGCGTTACGGATATTTGCTTTGCGACCTTCATCCGCGAAACACGTTTAGAGTGCTTCTACCAACGAATATATTTCCAAACGAGCCTGAAACGGTGTATATTCCAGAATGACAAAGAGACTAAAGAAATACCGTGAATTAATACAAATCTATCATCGACTGCCCCGGGCAATGCAACAGATGTTTATTAAAAATATCGACGCCGACTTTTTAAACTGCATCTGTGAAATCTGTCTTAACGTTATAAATTGTAATGTATTAATGAAACCCCTTCAGAAGGCTCGCCTACGCCGTTACAAGAACATAATACGTGCACTCGCTCGTAAAAGTCAAACTGTAGCGAAGAAAAAACGAATTATTGTACAAACGGGAGGGTCATTTCTCCCCATCTTATTTTCAGTTTTGGGTCCTTTACTGACTAGATTAATATAATGAAGAAAGTGGTAGTGATTCCCCACGAGGTGTACGCTTCACTGCAAAGGAATCCAGACACGGTTCTAGATCCCCGTAAAAGCAGACTTAAAAGAATGGAAAGCGAATTGCTAGCCCTATTAAACAGTGAAAAAACACCTGATGAGAAAAGAATCTTATACCAAGAAGCTCTGCAGAAGTTTCTTCACAAGTACGAAAATTATAAGAACCCTACAGAGATTCCTGTGGTTATTAGGCACAGCACGGGGGACGATGGACATGGCGACATAGGATCTGTGCCCGACGATACAGCTGAATAACCAAAAATTAAGGGATTAGCCACACAACATATCGAGCATGAATTAAAAAGGACCCTCCCACATACATTGAGGAGTAAAGGCTTAAGTCTTTATAATCTATTGAATGAGGATCCAGCCATACAATGGACCAATACAGGCGAGATCATTGTGGAAGGATCAAAGGTACAGGGATCGAATATCGTAGACATTGTCCGTGATCTGGTGAGAAAGTGGGATAGGCCATCACCATCAGGATGGAAGCATATTAAAGCAAGACTACAACAAATAAATGTCCCTAAAACGTTGATAGGAAATCTGAACAGGTTAAAAGACTTGGAACATGCAACGCATGCGGCACAATTGAAGACGCCGTCACCCCCGGCGGTAACACCTTTGAAGAGGAGAAAGAAGAGGTTAAACAACGGTCAACCCTACCCACGTGCCTCTAAAATACGCAAATGGCTAACGTATTAACTAAACGCTATTATGACATTTCTAACCCAGCCTCCTACGGCGGCGTAGATAGACTGTACAGAAGTGTTTACGGAGTAGGGAAAAACGATGTTGAAAGATTTTTGAGGGAGCAGGACGCTTATACGCTTCATAAGCCTGTGAGAAAAAGGTTTAAAACAGCCAAGACAACGGCTTCCTCGATTGATTCTATTTGGCAAGCAGATTTAACAGACATGCAAAGATATTCTGTGTATAACGATGGTTACCGCTACATTCTATTCATAATAGACGTATTCTCTAGATATCTGTGGCTAGTTCCTGGCTATTTTTGTACAGATATGGGGAAGGAATTTATAGGCCGTGCTTTTCAGAACATGTTGACAGAGTTTAATATCAGCTATTACACAACCAATTCTATACATAAGGCTTCTTTAGCTGAAAGAGTTCAGCGCACCATAAAGGAGCGCATGCACCGTTATTTTACACATAAAAACACATACAGATTTCTAGACATTCTAGAATCATTGGCATCATCCTACAACCGCTCACACCATCGCACGATTGGGACAACACCTAACGAAGTTTTAGAAAGAGGTACGCTCCCGAGAAGAGATGGATCACCACCACAACCACACTCGGCGCTCTTGAAAATCAATGATTATGTAAGGCTGTCGCGTTCGGGGAATAAATTCGCAAAGGGTTTTGAGCAGGATGGACACGCGAGATTTTTAAAGTTAGGGCTATGAGACCTAAAGGTGAGATAATGATGTATTACATTGAAGATTTGAATGGGGAAGAAATCTCAGGAGGTTTTTACCGCGAGGAATTGCAGAAAGTTGCGTTTAATTTAGGAAAAAATGTGTTTAAAATTGAGAAAATTTTAGGAAGCAAAGGTTCAGGAAAGAGAAAAATGTACCTGGTGAAATGGCTAGGGTACCCAGAAAGCTTCAACACCTATATAAAAGCTGATGCAATAATGAAGCTTAAATAGTATGCAACATGGCTCCTAACCATTTCTACGTCACACTCCCGTCCTCCTCGTCCCTGTCTGTACACCCTGACAACACACTAGCCAACTTTGTTACAGAACTCCACGGGCACATTGAATTGGGTCGTGATTCGTATGAGGTGGGGATATGCGAAATTCAGCTGGACACCATCTTTTTAAATATTGAACATAAAGAAACCGTTTTTATGATTCTTAGAGACATTGACGAGTGTGAAGAAGCTGGGGTAGCTATGGCTGAAACTATACGTATCGCTCGGACTAAGGTTGCACGGTATTACAGTACAGAAGTAACTCTAGGACCGGGTGAATATGGTTCGGTCGAGGATGTTGTGAGAGACTTAAACGTAAGTTTAAGAAACTCAAACCTTACGAATGATTTAGTATACGAAATCATAAACAAAGGAAACCCTGCACATACACTAATCCTAAAATCAAAGACTAACAGACGTATTAAAGACCGTAAAATGTTCAAAATTCTAACCAATGGCCGATATAGCGCAGCCTTCCAAAGAGAGACATTTCACGAGACACAGCATGACTTGTCCAGATTAATGTATCAATTGAAGATGGAGAAATTGGCTGAAAGCTCTCAGCCCCCAGACATGTGCTATATTTACAGTAATATAGTGGAGCACCAGTTTGTTGGGGATACCCAGGCACGCCTGCTGCGCATTGCTCACATCCCCAACCATAGAGGAAGGAGTTTGAGTATTACATATGACAGACCCCATTATGTGAATGTCGCAACTAATTTAATAACCAATATCTCAATATATATAAGAGCGATTGAGGGTGAAAACTTCCCATTCGGTAACGGGAGCTTAACAGTGAAGCTACACTTTCGACGCACTGAGTTATAATGGATAGAAAGCCTTTCACCGTCTATCGAGGGGTGAGATACCAGCGCGGTAGTGGACTTGGATCCATTTTTTCATCCATACTACGTACGGCTGTTCCTTTGCTGAAGAGCGGTGCCAGATACCTCGGAAGGAAAGCGCTACAATCAGGTCTTAACACTGCAGAAGACATATTGGCCGGGGCTAAACCTAAAGAAGCTCTACAAAAACATTTAAAGGGTACACGGGACGAAATCATCAAAGATGCAAAGAGAAAAATGCGTGGTGGCGGGAAGAAGAAGAAGAAGAGGGCTGCCCGGAAGAAGGGGTCACGTGGTATTAAACGTAAACGGATATCAAAAAAGAAATGCTGTAAGCGAATGAAACCTATTGTTGACCACTTTTTGGAATGATATAAGCTAAGGACATTGATCTCATGAATCATAGTTTGTTTACTACTTGTCGAGAGAGGAGGCACTATTTCTAACTCGTCATGGCACGCTTCATCCACCCATGTAGTTCACAATGCTGTAAATCGGAGCTGTCCCTTTTTGAGCTGCCTCCAACTCAAGTTTCTATTGAGCACAGTGATTTTATTACAATTAACCCTTTAAACACAATAAGTTCCCCGAGTGCACCTATAGAATTCGTGATACCCAGCTCAGGCCCTTACTTTTTTGATCCAAGCTGTGTGCATATGTACGCTAAGCTACGTATAGCCCACTCTGATGGAACGGTCTGCGATGACAAATATGCTGTATACCCTGAAACAAACTTTCTGCACTCCATATTCAACCAGTGTGACGTATATTTAAATCAGACCAACATATCGGCAGGCACGGGGTACTCTCATCTACGAGCCTATCTGGAAAATGTCCTCAACTTTTCCAAAGAAGCGAAGGCTACCTTTTTAAGTACCGACCGATATTATCAAACTAAAGATGAAAGTAGGATAAAAGACAAATTTAAAAATTCTAAAAAGAAAATATACGAGTGTTTTGGGCGTCTGCACACAGATTTCACTTTCCAGGAGAAGTTGCTTGTCAACGGGGTGGATATGAAAATAAAGCTCACCCGCACGAGTCCTGAGATCTGCTTAAATCTGGATGCTGATCAAGAAGAGGGTGCAAACCCCGTTGTGGTTCACATTATGGACACATACCTCCGCGTACGGCGAGTGAAATTAAGTTCACCAAAACAACTAGAAATTGAGAAAAATTTACTAAACGCTACAGTGAAATATCTTATTAACAGAGTACAAATCAAACTATATACGGTGCCTGCAAGGTTGGCATCGAAGCAGATAGAAAACATTGCCCTGGGAAATCTTCCTAAAAGGATATTAATCGGAATGCAGGACCATGCTTCGGTGAATGGAAAAAATAAAAAGAGTGCCTTTAAATTCGAGAATTTCGGACTTAAAAATATAACTCTATACGTTAATGGCATTGCTTTGGGTGGAACAATGGATACGGACTATTCATCAGACGCTGTGTTACCTCTTCGTGCTAGAGCCTATAGTAATCTGACCCATATTGCAGGTGATTGTGATGAGCTTGGTAATGGGGTAACGCAGGAAGAATTCATTGATCAATTTAACCTTTATCCGTTTGACATTACACCTGCCTTATCTGCTAGCGTAAATACGCATTTAAGCCCACAGCAAAGCGGAAACATCTCAGTGAGTCTGGAATTCACCAAGCCTATAGACGCGCCTATTAGTGTACTAGTATATCTCGAATCGCAAGCCCTAATAGAAGTAGATAGATTTAGGAGCGTTATCACTGACTTTTAAAATGGATGCTAATACACTTCAGAAAGTAATGAATAGTGAACGAGTCACACGTTCCAAATTTATCGGCGTGTTTGCGAAGAATGAAACGTTGAGTTTGCTAAGTACGCGAGAATGCGGTAGTCTTATTGTGAACACAGATGTCATCGGTAATGAAGGGATTCATTGGATCGCTGTCTATTTTAAAAATAGACAGCGCCTGTACTATTTTGATTCACTCGGTACTCAACCCTGGAGTGACCCTATTATTGTAAAATTTCTCACTCAGTTACATATTCCCGAAGTTGTATGGAACCCGTTTCGTATACAAGGATATTTTAGTAATACTTGCGGAATGTACTGCGTCTCATTTCTCATGCATATGTCATGTGATAAAGAATTTATAAATTTTTTAAATTTATTTGACCCGTGTCACACTCGTCGAAACGATGAAATGGTATGCAGACAGATAAAAATCCGTTTTCCAATTGTACGTACTCGTTGTATAGTATAATGTTTTTGTTCGTGTGTGTATATTTGTAACGGTATATTCTGTAGTTTTAGATGGTTATTGTACTGATTTCTTTCATTTAATAAATTTATGAAAATATATTGTCTTCTTCCCCCAAAAAGATCGAAAAACACTTACATTATTTCGGTGTGACATTCATTATGCTGACTGATCAGTATATCCTCCGTATTCATGACACGAGATTCTTCAAAAGATTGTATAACACGTTTCAAATCCTAATCGGACATTAAAGGAGAAAGAATAATGTTCATATTGATTCTTTTTTAATAAAAACATATACAGAGTATACAGACAGACCCCATTATGTGAAGATATCTTTGGTTCGCTCAGAGAAACTCATTTAAGAGGTAAATCCGAATAACTTTTAAAACACGCAAAAGATTGCCATAAAAATTTCGGTTTTATCATAATGGTGAGTATCTAAATGAAGTATTTGACGAGATACTACATCCCTCCATATATATAAAATCATGTTTCTTGTGAATAAAAATAAAATTATAGACACTTACATTTCTATGGTAGTCCCTTGCGTCGGATTGTAAGGAGTGTCACTGCAAATATCTTCAACGGTTTGCCTTGGAAATGATTCATCACGGTCAATCGCGTTAAAAAGATTAATTGCAGTCAATGCTGCAGTGTCACCTTCTTCATACAAATCCGGAAAAGCGTAAAGTTCGTGGTCCATGGTGGAGGGAATGCACTGGCAGAGGGAATGATTATTCACTGACGCGAAAATAGCTACTGTTACACCCAACTGAAAAATATTTCCTTTTATATGCACAATCACCAAGCTCCGCCCCAAAAGATTAAGACCAGATGTTCGTGGTGATTGGTTGTCAGTGTAGCTGGGTGGAGCTATGATAAGTTTGTGTACCAATCGTAACACCGCTATAATGGGTCCGGACGACTAATGGCATCTTTATATTTTCTCCAATAGATTTAATGCTCGTATTACTCCATGCTATCTTTACCATGTCAATATTTTTCCACCACTATTCCCGGATCATTAGTCACTAATATAATCGAGAGGATTTTATAATAAAGAAATTATAAATATATCCATTCCTTTAATTATATTTTTAAAAAAGAAAAGAGCATTCGGTTTCCACGCTAAACTGTGGGTCTAAGGCGGAGTGAAAACCTTAACCGTTGTTACAATTCAGGGTAGAGCTAGTTGTTATTATTACTAAAGAGAAAAATCGTGCATTAATATGTTTTGCGATCATACTACCCCCGGATCAAATGATCCTGTTATTTTAAATCCGGTTCAATAATCAAATGTTCCTGCTGTGTTGAAATTATGATGACCAACGACTCCCTGACGAGATGTATTTCCTGAACTGAGCCACAGAACAGCTGTTCACATCTTCTGAAGGCTCCACGCGCCAGAGATCTTATAGACAATGCAGGTCCTGTATATGAGCTTTAATTATCTCGATGAAATAGTGAGCAATCATTCCCTGACGAGATGTATTTCTGAATCCAAGTTAAACTGTAGGTCTAATGAGGGGAACAAATAGGCGAGAAAGAGTTAATTATTATTATTATTACTACATAGAAAAAATCGTGCATTACGATGTTTTGCAGTCATACTACCCCCGGATCAATAATCAAATGATCCTGTTATTTTAAATCTGTACCACCCTATATATATATATATATATATATATATCCATTCCTTTATTTATTTTAAAAAAGGAAAAGAATGAACAAAACTCTCTCTTTCTATATTATATATATATATATATATATATATATACACACGAGATAGGTGTACGTCTGGTGTGAATGAATTCAAAATGACTCTATAGTTTCATTGGTACGTTTTTATTTCCCACTAACTGTGTACACGAGATAAGTGTACGCATGGTGTAAATGAACTCTGAAGCTGTTCTTTTGCAGATGTTTATACAGAAAACACGTAATTACATTCAATTGTTAGTACTTTCAGGTTTGCCCACCTCATGCACCCACATGTTTATTTCTTTCGCTGATTATTATTTAATATAATTGTGTGTATGTCTTTCAATAACAGAGATGTTATCTAAGAATATGCCACCATAAAAATTATGTGTAAATAAAAATATAAAACATTTTCTTCGCTTCGAGAATGTATTTCATTGTAGAAGTAATAACAACAACAATATTAATATTTGGAGTCAAGCGAGATTTTACTCGAGTAGACTGGAACAAAGGTCAACTCGCGGTCATTTCGTGCCCCAAATTCCTCCCAAAAAGGCATCAGGGTAAACGATTCGAATTGACCCAGATTCTCGGTAACCCTTTCCTCGTGTGTGTGTGTGTGTGTGTGTGTGTGTGTGTGTGTGTGTGTGTAGATTTGAGAATATGTTAATGGAACGAATTCTTTTAATTGTTTAGTGATTTTTTTAATGTTTTAATTCACTTTAAGGTGAAAATCCGTTTATATATATATAAGGAATGACAAAATTAAATAGACACAGTTAATATGATTCTTTGTGTATATATATATACACAAAGAATATATATATATATATATATATATATATATATATATATATATATCAGGTAAGGAGAAAGTTGTTCATTTGTGTGTATTTCATCTGAACTAATATTTTGACGATTGTACGTTCGCGTCCTACCTCAAAAAGGCCTCAGGGTAAACGATTCGAGTCGGGAATCCTTTCCTCGTGTGTGTGTGTGTGTGTGTGTGTTTTGTGTGTGTGTGTGTACGAGTTGTTCAATCGTTTATTATATATATATATATATACAAGCACAGATGGGGTGAGAAGTTTGGGGTGAATGAGGGAGGAGTGGGGACGACCGTGTGTTTTGAATTGTCGTTTATTTCGCCTATCTTCGTAAGGTTTCTTTTCCTTTCCCACTTATTCGTGACTTAATTGTGATATTAATAATAAAAATAGGAATTAAGTAATAAAGTGATTATTGTGTAAAGAACGTGTGTTTAAATTATTTATTTAATAAACAGAATTTCTTTGATTTAAATTGTTGGAATTAAGAAGATTCATCTGTATTGATTAACTACCATCATATAAATATATTGTGGTATTTAAATGGATGATTAATATATGGTTTAATTTAATAAATATTGCTATCTGGCAACTCAGTCTTCGATTAATATATGAATTAATTAAATATATAGCACAAACTGGCAACTCAGCCTTCTATTGGAATTAAATACATGGCGCTATCTGGCAACTCTGCCACATGGCGGATTAGAAGTCTATAAAAGAGCGAGAGGCTGACGACGGAGTCATACAAACTCGGCTCCCAGCCGAGCAAGGGTCTCTGGTCCTTTCTCTTTCTTGCCCTTTGGGTGGTGAGAAAACCCCTTCCCACCCTTAGAGGCCTCTTAGGTTAGGTATATCCCTTTGGGGGGAATAGCTTGGGGGATAATGCCGCCTCCAAGTTTCATGACCCCTTGTTGCACCTGCAGCATCCCCCCACCCCCTTTTTGTAACACCCTACCCCTTTGCAACATTGAGTTGTTGCATAACCCCACCCCCCCTTTACAACATTACGTAATATTTTGCAACATTCCTGCACTCTCCCCTTTTGCGGCTATACTACTGCCCGTCACTACTACTGCTTGAACTACTATTACTGAACTGAACTGCAGCTGAAGACAGTTTCTTTCGCAATGCCTCGGCTTCTTTTAGTGCAGCATTTCTTTCATCTTTTTTCCTTTCTCGCATTTGCTTAGCAACCAGTTTGTTATCAATATCAGTCATGTAACCTCGCCTCCCTTTTTCTCTTTGAGCATTTAGGAATGATCTATCTTCCTCATTTGACATCATTTGTAAAGCATTTGTGTGAGCTATATCAAAAAGGTTATCTAAACTATCTTGGAATTCAGTTTCTTTTTTAATTTGATTTTGATTACGGTTTGATTTTGATTTTTGAAGTGATCTGAAGTTCTCATACATTTTCTGAATTTTCGTTAGTACATGCTGTTTGGCTCTGGTGGGTATTTTCGCTTTGTCCCAAATCTCAAAAATTTCAGCATAAACTATGTTGGATGCTTCTTTCAATGTTTTCTTACTGTTTGTGAGACAGAAAAGCCGACGAAGTACATATCCATTGGATGGAAGCTTCTTACTGCCAATTGTGTCAATTGGCTGTCCAATCAGCCATATTTCAGTTTTTCTTGTTACAATTGAATCGGACATGGTGAAGGATAAAATCTGCAAATATTAAGAGAAAACACTTGACATCAATCTTTCACTGCGTCTTAAGCAATACTGACGAATAAGAGCGAACGTAACTTAATATACAGTATATATACAGGGTGTCCGGGCTTAAATGGCAATAAAATAAAACATTATAAATGTATTTCATTGCCATTTAAACCCGAACACCCTGTGTATATATATATGTGTATATATATATATATATATATATATATATATATATATATTATATAATATATATATATACGAGTATATATATTACTGAACGATTTTCTAGATTGGAAACTAAGCTTAATAAGGAACAACAAGTAAAGTCCTTGAAGGAACATTTTACTCCTAACAAAGCTTTCGGTGAGGCTCTCACGATTTTCATTGCTAAAACTGGGAAAAATACAATAATTATTACAAAATATGTAATAAAACTACGAGAGGTTTCAAGTTAAAATATTAGACTATTAAAATTAAAATAAAACATAATTGCGAAGGTTTATCGGTAATTACGTATTAACGGGGGGCCACCACATATTGATGATTGGTTAGGTTAAGTTGTAATATTTTCGTTAGTTGAAAATTTCTGATATATCATATTTTTTAAATAGCAATATTTTTTAAAATATTTTTTATACAATTTTCTGAAAAAAATTAATCTTTTTAGGCTTATTGTTAATGAAAATTTGGGATCTACCAAAAAGTGAAGAAGATGCGATCTCTGTATTAATCATTGTAAATATTTGAAATATAAATCATTGTAAATATTTTTAAAAATATTGCTATTTAAAAAATATGATGTATTACAAATTTTCAACTAACGAAAATATTACAACTTAACCTAACCAATCATCAATATGTGGTGGCCCCCCGTTAATACGTAAGTACCGGTTTATCTTATAATATAAAATTCGACAATTACTAATAATAATAAACATTACAAAATATATAAATAAAATCTAAACTAAAATCATAACAAGGAACATTTTGCGTTCGCAAAATAGCATAAGAAGTAACTGAAAATGAACTCTTTATCGCCCGGAGGTCTTTTCTGAGATGGAAAAAAGTCGTCTGGCGTGAGCCAGAACAAAATCAGTAAAGTGACGGAGCGCTAAAGGGTTAAAAACTTGTAGTTGTTGTTACGTATTTTTATCTAGCTGGTTAATTTTCATAGTATATTAAGGGAATTAAATGGATTCATCTCGTATAATGTGGGTTTAATTTTAAAAATACAAATAGATTTTAAAAGGGGTCCATCTAACTTATTAACCTTTGCAATAATGTAAGAATTATTTGTTTTCATACGATTGTCAAATTCATAAGCATGATTTCTAATGCTGAGAACGAAGGGTGGGTAAATTTATTTCCAGACATACATACATACACACATATATATATATATATATATATATATATATATATATATATAGAGAGAGAGAGAGAGAGAGAGAGAGTTACAAGGAGTTACATGGACAAGAAGTACCTCAAAAGGCCTTGCGGCCCATACCGAGGAGGTAACAATGGCAACGGGTGCCAGGGAAAAATTCATAAACCCTCAAATAGTGTGCAAGATTCGGTCTAACCTTTCCTTGAACTGATCCACAGAGGAACTGTTCACAACTTCTGAAGGTAGCCTGTTCCACGTGTCACAGATCTTATAGGTAAAGTAATTCCCACGCACACTAGTGCTAAACCGCTAAACCGTTTCAAATCCAACTTCCAACCATTGTTGCGAGTTGAGTTATCATTTAAACTAAACATGCTTTTAAAATCGACATCACTGAACCGGTGTAAGAGCTTGAAAACCTCGATGAGTTGACCGCGCAGCCTCCGAGTTTCTAGCGAAAACAAATTCAGGGCTTGTAAGCGTCGATTGTAGCCCATATGCCTAACGGAAGGGATTAACTTTGTGGTCCTCGCCTGGACTCGCTCCAGCATGTCAATATCTTTCCTGAGGATGGGAGACCAGAACTGCAGAGCATACTCAAGGTGCGGCCGAACCAGGGAATTGTACAGAGAGAGCACAATCTCCTTGTTCCGAAATCGAAATTGTCGATTGATATAACCCAACAGCTTCTGGGTTTTCATTTCCACCTCTACGCACTGTTTGGTAAACTTAAGGTCGCTGCTAATTAGCACACCGAAGTCCTTTTCCAAATCAGTGGCCTCGATATTACCCTCCAACATCGAGTAGTCAGACTTGGGACTGGCGTAACCAATGTGCATGACCTTGCATTTACCCAAGTTAAACGGCATTTGCCTTTTTCGGACCACTCTCCTATCGTACGTAGTTCCGCATACAGTTGCTCGATCGCTTCGAGCGTACTAACATTGGCCCCAAGCCTGCTGTCATCAGCGAATTTGGCGATCCTACTGACGATGCCAACGTCGATATCATTTATGTAAATGATAAACAACAGTAGCCCCAAAACGGAACCCTGAGGAACCCCGCTAGTGACCGAGGCCCAACCCGAGATATCCCCTTTAATTACAACCCTCTGCCGCCTATTCTTCAGCCAGTTTCCAATCCACCTACCCACTTCCCCACTAATACCCAGCGCGCGGACTTTGGCCATTAGCCGGCGGCGAGGTACCTTATCAAAGACTTTTTGAAAGTCGAGATAAAGTATATCAGTCGCCCTATTCTTATCGTACTCACTCCACTGACGTGGAAAAACACTCGAGCAAGTTGGTGAGACACGACCTATGCCGCCTAAACCCATGTTGGGAGTTCCCAAGCAGCTTGTAGGAATCCAAATGGTCAACGATCCTATCCGCTGTTATCCCCTCTAATAATTAATTTACCTACCACCGAAGTGAGACTGAGAGAGAGAGAGAGAGAGAGAGAGAGAGAGAGAGAGAGAGAGAGAGAGAGAGAGAGAGAGAGTCGACAAAAGTAAATAGACACTACGATGATTGTCCTCAAGAAAAAATGGCGAAACTCATCAATGAAATGCGCGAACGTGTCACCTTTAGTTGTACACATTGCAAATGGGAAAGAAACACGATTATAAATATATTGATTCAATAAATTTGTTATTGATTATTGGCTTTTATTTTCAAATAAAAAACTATAGAAAAACTTTTGTCAACCCACTGTATATTTGCAAAATTGCCCCACCATAATTCAAACCCAGCGCGCATGTTCACTATAAAGCGAGGGTACTACAGTTATACTACGCAAAGGTTCATAATGTTATATCGGAGATTTGAGTGACATGCTGCCATTGCTTCTAGTGCAACACGAAAATAACTCTGGACACGTAAGCTTTGTGTATTCCCTCTGGCGTTGAAGTATCCATCAGGTTGTATTAACTTTTATCTTGTCGTAACATGGTTAGACCGTTTTTCCTTCTACTTAAGAGGGGCTGGATTCGAATCCTGTTGGGGACATTTTGGCATTATGTAAAATCGTGCATGTTCATGCATCATATATTGTATATGAGGCGTCGCGAGTACGAGGGGCGAACTCGCCACATTAGCGATTTTATGATTGTTCCACGAATGAATAGTTCAACCCTCCAACCCGATCCACAGACAACTTGATATTCCAAATACTTACTTCGTACACTCAGAATGTAGTTATATTCAATGCGTGTATTTGCGCTATGTGCTCCTCGTACACAATACTCCAAAAGTTTAAACGCGTCTATCTCAAAACTGGTTTGGCGAGGTTGCACTTTGTACTAGCGACGCATTATATATTAGTGGACAGGCCAAAATTAAAAAATCGACTTTGAACGGCGTTTTTTGTTAATAGCTGGCACCCATGCTAAATCAATGTACCTGTGGATGAGGAATAAAATGCACGTGGATGCCACTCTCGCTTTTGGCTTTGAAGGTCATTTTCGAGGTCAAACCCTGCAAAAACTGATATTTTCTAATTTTAATTTAAAAAAAATATTCTGAGCCAATTGGTTTGACCAAATGTTTCATTTTGCCACACTTAGTAATAAAGAAGTATGATGACACGCTTATTCCATCCGAATTACCAACTCAAGGTCAAATTCAAGTTAATCACGACCGAAATAGTGCTAAAAATTTGTGATTTTTTATTTTAATTGGCGAAAAAAACATTTAGCAAGTCTGTTTGTCAAAACAATTTATTTTAACATGATTAGTGCCTAATAAGTTTGATGGCATGAATTAAGTACTCACAGTAACAGAATTATCACAGCTAAATCACAAAGCAGTAAATATAGCCCCATAACTCAGTTTACACACTAGTAACATCTACAAGTTCACGCTTCTTGATGAACAGCACCGAAATGCTGCACTGACAGTCACAATTGTGTGGATTGCAATCACTTAAGAACAGAGTTATTAGTTCCTTACAGCACATTCCAGCTTCTCTCGATTTCAGCCCGGAAGAGAGACATAGATCTACTGTCCAGCTGGGTTACAGCAACCGCTGTCGTCACAACCACAAGCTGTCGTACACTTCATCCTTTTCCTGAAGCAGTTGCATCTAGCTGTCTTGCACTTTTTCTTGCAACCACAAGCAACAAGCTCCAGGCAGGCTTCAGGGATTGGAGGAAGTCTTGTCCACACTGGTAGGAGGCTCCCATCTTCCAACTTCCAGGCTGAAGTGTCCACCGGATCTTCAACATCTACGTGCTCTTTGTCAGCCTGGAGCCATATTTTGGCCTGATAGTTTGCCCGCTTGGCGTGGAGCTCCAGGGCATCCTTTGTCGGTGGGAGCATTTCCAGAGTCTTCTTGGCCTTCCCAAAAAGGTGAACTCTGGCGTCATCAACTGTGTGTTGTTCCGGGGTGCCATACAAATGACACACAAACTTCTCAACATCTGCGATATCCCCATCTCGACCAATGGCGTGCAGCAGGAGTGGGTGGTCACTGAACACCTTCCAACACTTCTTTTTTCCATGACCACTGAAGGACGAGACTGTGTCACACCCGGTCAAAGCGTGGAAGCTGACCAGGTTGTCCCTGACTGGGGGCGACAAACTCTTGAATACATCGTGCACGGGGTAGCATTTTCGGTTCTTGGCCGTTCCGCACAGCATCCACACTTCAGCGACCTTGGTGCAAACGAAGTGAATCAGCAGCACCATTACATCAGTATCTCTGCACACTACCAGTATTCGTTCATAGCCCTGGGACGCTGCATCACATGAGTGAAGGATGAGCCTGGTGTCCGCCTCTTCATGGTTGCTATGCAGTGGAACGTCATGTCGCCTGGTTGACCGTACTTCAGTGGCTTCAGAGAAGCCACCCCCTGTCACCAGCTGACATCTTTCTTGAAGATCTCTGCCCTTCTCAGTGATGACGTTAGACAGAAACAAGGCTAGGTCAGCCTTGTTTGTATCCAGGGCCATGAAGTTTTTCCACACTTCAGGCAGTGGAACTTGTGGGCCATCAATGACTTTCCGAATCGGTTTCTTCTTGCTTGCACGCTTTGTCCTGGTAACTGCTTTGATCGATCCTTCCCCTGCGTACCGATCAAAGATGACATCAACTCTTGTTGTGTGTTCATTGAAATAACTCGTCACGGCCTTGAAGAACACTTCAGCATAGTCGCCGAATGTCCGACAGCCGCCAGGCTTGCCAAGAGCTTGGATGAGTGCATGGCCATCTATCATCACACAGGTCTTCAGATCAGAGGTTGGAACCTCTGAGCTTATGGTCTGCTGAGCCATCAGGATGTTCATCAGCTCAGACTTCGATGTCGAATTCATCTCTCCTCCTGCCTTCGCCAGACTAAATGGGACTGGGGACAGTTCATGCTTCAAGACGTTGACCATCTCCACCATGCGACCTGCGGTCGCGGCATTCAGGAGCCGCTGTAGTAGCTTTCTGTCAGCTTTGATGGTCTTCTGCATGTTCTGCTTGGTGGAAACTGTAGCTTTGTACACATCAGCGAAGGTTTTCGACCGATGTTTCTTCATCGTTTCATGGAAGCCTACTATCTGTTCAATCAGTCTCTCCTTCATGAAGCCGATTACATGCTGCTTTCCTCGATCCTGAGCTGTCAGCAGGTTCTCCACAACATCTGTGGGTGCAGTGTCTTTGGTTGCCAGTGAAACAAGTGGGATGTTAGTGGCGGCATCTGTATCTCCTGCTTCACTCACGTGAACTCTGAAGACGTCAAACTGCTTCAACTGCTGAACTAGCTTCATGACATCATGAGCGTCACGCCTAGTGCGAGAAGGCAGACTGTCAACCCGAGTGAAGGTGGCTTCCCCATCATCATCTTGAAGATTGAAGAGGCATCTTGTGTCTTGAGAGATGCGTGACCGCTCTGACCATGTGATGCAGAACCTGTCTCTTGCTTGGTCATTCTTTGTGATGCCGATGATACCATTGTGCATCTTGCATGTACGATTTATCCATTCGGTTGCCTGATCAGCTGGAACTTGGTTGAAGCGCTTCGCCGTCCTCTTGACGACAAAGTTCCCATTACAGAACTCTGCATGAACTTCTGGTGTTGACTTCTCAAGACCTCTCATATCAGCCAAGTAGACCGGCCCCCAACGTGCATAGTTTGTGTGGTCATAGATAGTTAGCCAAGGCAGCATTGCAGCAAAGGCTTCTATGTGAAGACTCCACATGCCATCTCTCTAAGCTCTGATGAAGGCCAGTATGATCTCTACCATTTCCATGTAGGATGACCACAGCATGAAGTTGGGATTTTCAGAGTGCTGGTCATTGAATTCCTCCATGAGACTGTGGAATTTCTCATCTGCCAAAACGTCTGAGAAGTTGTCAACAGCATCGCACATCTCATTTATGTCAGCTCTGTCTTTGAAAAGCGGAGCAACATTGAGGGCAAGCTGTTTGACGTTCTTATCTCCGTTACCAGTTGCAGCCAGCCATGACTCAAACATCTGCCACTTGATGTCACAGTGCCTCATACGTCAGCTGGTGACATCTCACAGCTCGGTAGTAGGCCTTGCCGTCCAGCATTGTCTCACTGGTGTTAGCCGCGTACACACCTGCCTCTGTCCATAAGTCATCAAGTCCCACACTTTCCATGTTTTGACCAATGGCTTTCAGAAAGTTGAAGTAGATATGGAGGCCTCCCATGAGCAAGACCATGTTGGCAAATTTCGAGTTTGCCCAGACTAGTTCCTTAACCCTGCTGTACAGAGGCTGATCAGCAGTGATGATGGTGTACTTCTGGCTGACATACTCAGAAATGGCCATGAAGTGATTGATGACGGTGGTCATGGTGTCATTGTCATCTGCTGGTGCCTGCAGGATTGGCAACATCCCGGCGGTCGTTACTGGTGGATGCGCAGTGCTGACAGATTGATTGAATGCTCCCCAGCTTGGAACGGACATCGCTTCATCATGGATGCGTGACACCACCCAGGCCAAGTCCTTGACACGTGCCCGGTCCCTCTCAGGTTCACGTGACAAGTCGTCTATGTCAGTGTCGTAGCCAGGAGGAGATGGCCTCTTGCCAGATGGGAGGGTAGCCTGGTCCAGCCTTTGGAACTCCTGTAGGTCATCAGGTTTGATAAATTTCGATCTCTTGTGCTTGCCACCCTTTTGGCCATGACTCTGCTGTGGAGGGGGCCTCTCTGCCATACCATCAGTTGAGTGCTGTGGAAGGTGTTCTTCCCGTCTAAGGTTGACTCCAAGACATCTATGTTGTCACAAGAGCAGTGAATCATTTTCTCTTTGTCGATGGTGTCAGGGATGTACACACATCCATTCTCAGCATACCTCTCCAGGATGTTCTGAGCGATGGTGGTATCTATCCTTCTTACAGTGTCGATACCAATAGTGTGATTTGCCGCGTAGAACAGATCTAGGAGTGCTTCCGAGCGGGTGGCTTGGTGCAGAGTAAGACCCAAGCCCACACGCTTTGGTGTCAACTTTCGTCGGTTGGAGACTGTATAGACTATGTCCTGGGCAATGCTATACACTCTGCTTCACTTTCTGGTCCTCTTCACTTCCCTCATCCACAGCATCCATTCCCCCAAAGAGCAATCGTAGAAACAGGTACAGACTGTAGGATATGACGCGATCAACATGTTCCTAATCAAGACCTTGCCATGTCTCGGAGTGTCCAGGAGTTTCAAGAAGAACTTGTCGAACCTTCAGAGCCACGTGTACCATATCTTGGAATATGCTGCTAGTGGCACACATGCGGACATCAGCATCTTCAGCTTCAGTAGACTCTGACTCAGAGGTGACAGGACCTTGTTCACAAGACTTAGCCAGTGCTTTGGAGATGATGAAAGCTGAGCTCTCTCCAGGGTAAATCAGCAGCGGGCCCCTTGACAATGGGCGTACATAGCTGGCGTTTGATCCAAGCAGCCTTTGAACATCTTTGTAGGACGTTGTTCTCCTGGAGTATTTCACGGTGATGCCGGTGTCATTACACATACTCTCGTATCTGTCCCAGACGTCTCCCATGTCGTATACGTGACTACGAGACAAGCCTACTGTCAAGTCTTTGCACAGCTTCGTCATGCACTCATTTTCAGGCCCTTGCTGCTCCTCTGACACCGCTTGTTTTCTAGTACGTCTCTCAAATGTCACCAAACATGCCAGATGATAGCAGCCTTCAACTGCAATCACATCACTCACCGCTGACAACGGTATGCTCATGACAGGGTCGTGTTTGGCACGCTGGATCAAGTCATCTGACCTCTCCATTGTCTCCACCCTGTGCAGTTTATTTGTGGTCTTCTTTTGGCAAAACATGCAGAGGGTCCAGTCAATCACTGGTGTTGAACGTCTACGCTTTGGGGGAAAAGCCTGAGAGCCTGCACTTTTTGTGGTCGCCAATGCACCCATGGTCTGCTGCTGACTTCGCAGCCTTTTGAGTTTGCCTTCAGAGGTGAATAAAGAGTAGCATGATTTATGCCACTTGAGTTCCAATGCATTGAAATCATCCTTGGAATGACTTTCCAGTCTTTGTAAAACATCAAGATAGTAGGTATCTCCCAGGTTCTTTCTCTCATCGCCCACAGTCATAGTTCTTGCTTTTCTTTCTGCTGATGCTCTGCGCAGGTCACCAGCGCTGCTTTGACAGAAGAAGCAACAATCCTCACTGACATCCTGACGTTTCCTCTTCGCTTGATGACAGCTACAGGGTCCATTGCTGATGAGCTCCCTATCTGCAAAGACAAGTGGGAATGGCAGTATGTAGTAGCCACAGATATATTGAAACAATTCGAAACATACCTATCCTTTAGCAGTATTATTATTATTATTATTATTTTACCAGCTGGCACTGTCTGCACTCTTTTAATTGCATATACCAAACCAATGTCTGGCCAGCCAGTGCATTGAAAATATTCAACATGTGAAAGTATGCTATTACTTGTACTATGGTGGTAGTAGTAGGCACATGCGCACCTCACCCAGCATGCTAAATGTAGTTTTAATGGAAATAAAGACATCCAGAGTCATAATTACATTCAATTATTATCCATAAAATCACAAAAATATGTTTTATGTGCTAATGATAAACCTTTAAACACGTTCTTACACAGAGCCACCACTGAAATGCAAAAATTCGGAATTTTTCAGATTTTGACTTTTGTAACCTTGTATGGGACCTTCAAAACCAAAATTGAGAGTGGCATCCACGCACATCTTGTTTGGCATCCTCAATACTACGTATCTAAGGTGGGTGCCTGCTATTAACAAAAAACGCCGTTAAGTTTTTTCTAGAGGACTTTTCAATTTTTGGCCGGCCAACTATATACGATATATACTCGTATGTATATGAAAAGATTATTAATCTTCTGTAATGTTCTCTTATTTTTCATGCATTAACATTATCTTAAGAATATAGAATGTTTAACTTCATCTTCGTTGACATAATTAGCCTTAAATCTCTAGTTTCCTTCGTTTCTTGTAGTTGCTGCATGTCGCTATATCGTACAGTTGAAATTTATTATCAATGGGCTTCATTTCGTTCTTTGTTTCATATGAACAACGCGTAGATTTTTAAGAATTTTCATCTCCTCTTATGATAAGAAGTTTTCTTATGAACTTCTGTTTCGTCTGCAAACGATGACAATACTCTCCTTTTAGCTGTCTGCATCAGAATTCTTATTTAATATAGTAAGGAACCAATAATACCTTTCACTGCAGAGAACTAATGAACAACTTTTTAAAGTTGTTCCATTTTTGGCATATATATATATATATATATACAGGGCGTCCCAAAAAAATGTATACACACTTTAAATACTTATAAAGGCAGTGTTTATTAAAATACATTTCATTTTCAAAATGTAATAGAATCTACAGACATTATTTAATTGTTTTGTCAACGCCTGTTTTCAAACTGACGTCCGTTCTGGTCCAGGCACTGCTGATAACGCGAAGCAATGGAATCGCAAACATCACGAAACATTTCGTTTGGTATTTGTGTGCATTCTCGTTCAATGGCTGCTCTCAATTCAGCGACTGTTGCAGGTTTTATAGCGTAGACTTTGTCTTTTAAGTATCCCCATAAAAAAAAGTCTAGTGGTGTGAGGTCTGGTGAACGCGGAGGGTATTCTACGAAACCCCTTCGTCCAATCCACATCCACATCGTGCCAAGTACCACTCGCAATACTCCACTCTTCGGTCCGGATCATCTTCATTAATAGCATGGACTAATCTTGGAATGTAACTTTTCCATTGACAGCGCTTCAAAATGCGTTGGACAGACGATTCTGAAATTCCTACCTCACGACTCGCTTGCCGCACAGATTTTCTTGGACTTTGGTGATACGTTTCCAGTACTCTTTCTTGCTTTGTGGGGCTTGTCGATGTCCGTGGTCTTCCGGAACGCTTCTTGTGGACATTCTGAACAGTTCCATCGGCTTCAAACTTATCTCTAATTCGAGTGATGGTAAGTCGCGTTGGTGGATCTGTTTGAAACTCCCTCCTAAACTGTCTTTGCACTTCAACTGCGTTTTCACACTTCCAGTAGCATTTTAGAATGAATTTCCTTTGTTCAAAGCTTAGTCTGACTGCCATTATTAATTCTAATGGGTTTAACTTGGAAAGAAAGAAACATCAATTGAGCTATCAGCTGTTAAAGTGTGTATACATTTTTTTGGGACGCCCTGTATATATACACAACTGAGTGTGTATATATATTACGGGGTGTTCCATAACAGGTGGGACACACTTTCAGGATGGATTCAGGACCTGAAAACAATGAAAAAAAGTTTATATAAACATATGCCTGAAATCGCTTTGTTTCCGAGTTACAGCCCGTTTTATGTTCCAGCAATTCTTTCCGCAAACTGTTTATAAACACTGCTTGCCGACAAAGTTTGTGAATGTGTACGAGGCTTACTTCATGTATGGCCTTGCCGACTGTAATGTTTCGTACACTCTAAGACATGTTTCAATATCGTTGAATATAGAGCCATCAGTCAGTCAGAGGTGCATCACGGTGTTTCACTGTTCGTATTCGTAACTTCTTACCGTGAATAAGTGTAGTCCAGTGAAAAAAACCTTAAAAGTTTTTGTGCTATTCAGTGATAGTGTGCAAAACTGTGCATTTCAAGTGAGAATGGAGGCTTATTCAAACAGAGAAATGGCAGACGTGCATCTCATGTATGGACTTGCCGAGCGTAATGCGGCCGCAGCAAGACGTCTATATGTGGAAAGTTTTCCGAATCGCCGTTTGCCAGATAAGAAGACCTTTCAGAGAATAGACGAGCGTCTTGGTGATATAGGATCATTCAACAAGCGAGTTTCAGATGATGGTAGACCAATCAGCGCCAGAACTGTTGAGTTGAAGGAGCGGGTCCTGAATCGCGAGGAGGAACATCCTGGTGTCAGCACCCGAAGGATAGCAGCAGCAGAGGGTGTAAGATACACAACTGTGTGGAGAATTTTACGGGAGCAACAGTTTTACCCATATCACATTCAGAGAGTACAAGGCCTTACGAAGCTGATTTCCCACCACGAGAGTCTTTTTTGCACTTGGTTCCTTCAATAGTGAGCTCGCGACCCTCCTTTTCTATCCTCTGTGTTGTTTTCTGATGAGACTGCCTTCACAAGAAATGGCGTGATCAATTTTCACAACACTCACCACTGGGCAGAAGAAAATCCGCATGCCATCTTCCAGTCAAGGCACCAACAAGAATTTAGTGTCAATGTATGGGCAGGACTTATTGCCGACAAGTTAATTGGTCCTTTTGTTTTGCCTGGAAGATTAACAGGAGAATCCTATTCCAATTTTTTAAGGAATGATTTAAGCGATTTACTAGATGAAGTTCGTCTTGGTGTCCGACGTCGTATGTAGTTTATGCATGACGGCGCTCCACATTTTAGTCGAGTAGCCAGAGACTATTTGGGTGACCATTTCCCTGATAAATGGATAGGCCGTGGAGGACCCATTGTGTGGCCTGCTCGCTCCCCCGACCTGAATCCACTCGATTTTTACCTGTGGGGTCATCTGAAATCCATCGTTTACGTGGCACCCATTGACAACGTTGAAATGCTTCGCCAACGTGTAGAACAAGGATGCCAGAAAATCCGAGCAATACCTGGAATGTTTGAACGCGTCATGCAGTCTATGATGAGGCGTGTTCAAGCGTGTTTTCAAGTTCAAGGCGGTCATTTTGAGCACTTCCTTTAAAGGTAAGGCGGACACTTTCTGAAACACATAACGGGCTGTAACTCGGAAACAAAGCGATTTCGGGCATATGTTTATATAAACTTTTTCATTGTTTTCAGTTCCTAAATCCATCCTGAAAGTATATATATATATATATGCAGGAAGGAGGGGCCAAGGGCGAATGCCCGCAAAAACGCCCCACCCCCCCTCATGAAGGAAGAAGAGAGCCAAAATTAAGGTCTAGGATTTACGAGATGTCTGGACTCTCTACGTTTGAAATATTAGAGGTCATAGACAGGGGAAAAGGCAAATTGAGGAAGATTGTTCTAGAGTTAGAGTAGTGGTATTTAACCTTTTTCGCACTGCTACTCCTTGAGTTAGCCAAGAAAACCGTAATTACCTGCTCTCCCCTTTTTAAATGGCAAATATGAGAAAAGAAAAATTAGGAAAGAATAACAAAATTTTAGTGGAACCATAACACGGTCAAGTACGGCTGTGTGGGTTGAGCCACCCCACACATGAGAAGCGTACTTCATACAGGGTCGGACAAAACTCCTGTACAGAGACAACAACTGAGTGGGAGTGAAGAAACTGGGGAGCAGGTACAACACACCTAACCTCTTAGAAGCTTTTTTGGAAAAAGAGTATACAGTATGTGATCTTTCTAGGAAAGATCACGAGAAAAGAAAACGCCAAGAATGTTAAGGGAAGAGGAAGGATTGAGTTGTGTGTTGTTGAAGGTAAGGGAATAGTCGTGTGGAAGACTGTGACGAGTAGACACATGAAGGAATTGAGATTTTGAGGCATTGAAAACCACAAGGTTTTCTCTGCCCCAATCAGAGATAGTAGGAAGATAAGAGGTCAGGTGTATCATAGCCGTCCTACGCGAATCATGGAGTGACTGGAATTGTCGGCATATGAGTGGATAGGACAGGAAATTTGACTTAAGAGATCATTGATAAATTAAGGGAAAAGAGTAGGTGACAGGACGGAACCCTGAGGAACACCACCGTTTATAGCTTTAGGAGAAGAACAGTGGCCATCTACAACCGCAGCTATAGATCGACCAGAAACGAAATTAGAGATAAAGGCACAGATAGAAAGACGGAAACCGAAGTTGAAATTAAAGATTTGTGCCAGACTCTATCAAAAGCTTTTGATATGTGAAGCACAATAGAAAAGGTTTCACCGAAATCCTAAAATTAGGATGACAAAGAGTCAGAGAGATATGCAAGAAGATCACCTGTCTAGCGACCCTTGCGGAACCCATACTCATGATCTGAAAGAAGATTGCGAGAAGAGAGGTGTTGAAGAATCTTCCTCTTAAGGCTAGATTTAAAAACTTTAGAAAGGCAAGAAATCAAAGCAATTGGACAATAGTTGTAAGGTTGAGAGCGGTCACCTTTCTTTGGGACAGGCTGAATGAAAGCGAACTTCCAACAGGAAGGAAGAGTACCGGATGAAAGGCAAAAACGAGAGAGTTTGCCTAGGCAGGGTGCCAGCACTGAAGCACAGTTCTTGAGAACAACCAGAGGAACACCATCAGGAACGTACGCCTTCCTAGAATTGATCCCATATAGGGCATAAAAAAACATCTTAGGAAGAGATTCTAATTTCCGACCTAATAAAGTTGGAGGAAGGAGGAGATGGAGGAACAGCACCGGTATCGTCCAAGGTTGTTCTAAGCGAAAGTTTCAGCAAAGAGTTCAGTTTTGTCTTGAGAAGAGACCCAAGAGACCCAAGCGTAGGCCCAAGCGCGCTAGAAATCATGGTAGGCCCAAGTGGTGGACTAGGGAAATAGGCGAGTTCATAAACGAGCGTAACAGAGCGTATAGACTTAATAAGCGCAATGGCACGGCAGCTAACTTTAATAGATATATCGAGCTTAGACGTCAGGTTAAAAGATCAGTTAGGAATGCTAAGCGTAATTTAGAAATACTCATAGCTGCGGATAGTAAACATAATCCAAAAAAGTTTTTTGAATACGTCAATAATCGTAAACCGATAAAAGATAACATAGGCCCTCTAGTGGATGTTAAGGGCGCTTTGGCTTCTGACGCTCAGGCGATGGCGGGTATTTTCAATAACTTTTTTGCGACAGTTTTTACCGTAGAAGACGTAAATAATGTCCTCGACGTGGACGATATCGTGCCATTTAGTAGCGAGACTATTTTGGATGAAATAACTATTTACGAGGGTGAGATTGCGCATTATATCGATAGACTAAAAGTTAGCAAGGCTCTAGGCCCTGACGCTTTTTATCCCAGACATTTGAAAGAGTTGAAAGACGTTATTGTAGGCCCCTCAACGAAGATTTTTAATCGGTCACTGGAAACGGGGATTATTCCTGAAGACTTCAAATTAACTAACGTCACCCCTATTTTTAAAAAAGGCGACCGCACAGTAGCTAGCACTTATAGGCCCATTAGCTTAACGTCAATTGTCGGTAAACTATTGGAATCCGTAGTTAGGGATCGTATCATCGATCACTTAGAAAGTCGAGATTTGATTAATAGTAGTCAGCATGGGTTTCGACGCCATAGATTTTGTTTAACTAATTTGTTAGAATTTTATAACGAAATAGTGCGCGCATACGATAGGCATAGAGCGGCTGACGTTATTTATTTAGATTTTAAAAAGGCGTTCGATACAGTTCCGCATAGAAGATTAATTGCGAAGGTTAAAGCGCACAGTATACGCGATCAGGTAGCTAACTGGTTAGAGGAATGGCTTCTTGCTAGGAGACAGAGAGTCGTTGTTAATGGTAGTGAATCGTGGTGGTTGGATGTAGGTAGCGGTGTCCCACAGGGTTCAGTGTTAGTCCCATTGGATGAATGAGAGTTAGCGAGCGTTGCCGAGGAAGTAGATTTAGGCGTACGCGTATCTAAGGATTTAAAAGTTAGGAACCAGTGCCTGGAGTCTTGCGCAAAAGCTAATAGGATGTTAGGCTTCATAGCGCGTAATTTCGAATTTAAATCGAAGGATATTATATTGCCCTTTTACAAGTCCCTAGTCAGGCCTCATTTAGAATATGCCGTTCAGTTTTGGTGCCCGTATTTGCGTGAGGATATTGATAGGTTAGAAAGGGTTCAGCGTCGTGCCACGAAACTAATCCCGTCATTGCGCAACAAGCTTTATGAAGATAGGATTAAAGAGTTAGACTTGCATTCACTCGAAACTAGGAGATTAAGGGGAGAGCTTACTGTAGTTTTCAAAATCGTTAATAACATCGATAACGTAAATTTTGACAAACTATTCACTTTCGATAATAGCAATACTCGTAATAACGGATTTAAGTTGAGTGGCAGACGTTTCATTACTAATATCGCTAAAAACTTCTTTACGTTCAAAGTAATTGATAAATGGAATAATCTTCCCGCGCCCGTCGTAAACTCTACCAGCGTTAATGTGTTTAAAAACCGTCTAGCTAGGCATTTTAAAAATATTAACGTTGTTTAAAATAAAAAACAATTGGCAACAGGAGCGCTGGGGGTGGTAATCGGGGATGAGTTTGTTGACGTCTAATGCCAGCTTGTGACATGCCAGCGTGTGATATGCCAGCAAAAAAAAAAAAAATTAGACGAACACGAACTTAGTTGTAGCTTGTTGAGTAAATTAACCCACTTTTTTTTTCTTCTTCTCTCCTTATTTGCATGTCTGTAACTTTCTTTGTTGCATGTTTGTAGTTTGCATGGTATGATAGTGTTTGAGTTCAGAATGTGTTGCATGGTTTGTAATGCGTTCTTATTTTATTCTTTTCATCTTTCACGCCTTTCCAGCCGAGTGGGCTGCATCCTCTACTTCTCTATGGAGTAGATGATCGGTCTGCAACAGCTGGAAGAATGTGTTGCTTTGAGTTAAGAATGTGTTGTTCTTGAGTTAAGAATGTATTGCATGGTTTGTAAGCGTTCTTATTTTACTTCTTTTCATCTTTCACCCCTTTCCGGCAGAGTGGGCTCTACTTCCCTATGGAGTAGAGGACCGTTCTGCAATCTTTCCTATTCTCTCCGACTATTTTTCTGACTTGTCGGCAGTGGCCGGCGGATGATGATGGTGAGTCTTTTTTTTCTTTTTCTGAATGAATGTTAACCCACGAGTGATAGGTGTTGCTACTTACTTAACCCCTTATTCTCTTCTCTTAACCCCCTACTCTTTCATTTCTCTCGGGCTAACCTTAGAGTGGATCTTAGGTTCTTTGTTATCCTTAGCTTCTGTAGATCTGTAGAACTAAGACGTCAGAATGGAAAAGAGGAGGAAAAGAAGAAGTGAAGTGAAGTTGTTGGAGAGGTTCTTAGATGCCAGAAAGAGCGAGAAGAATTAGAATTGGATAGATTTTCACATTTTTGTCTGATGAAGGAATTTTTGGCGAGTCGAAGAACAGATTTTGCACGATTCCGGGCAGAAATATAAGCTGAGTGAGAGTGAGGAATTGGATGGGGAGAGTACCTTCTAAAAGCCTCCTCTCTGTTGCGGATAGTATTCGAGCAAGTAAAGTTAAACCAAGGTTGTTTTTTTTGCAGTAGTAGTCGTAGAACTAGAACATAGAATGCACGTGTACACTAGGGTGGATCACTTTTCACTTTTTAAAAAAAATTATAGCTGGTCAAAGTTTTTCCCATGATTTGGTTCAGTGGAAGTACACTGACACCATTTTTACTAAAATCGATCAATATTTAGGGGTCGCGCATCGACCTTGAAAATTTCAATTTTGGAAATTTGGCCAAATTGACAATGTTTTACTGAATAAAGATAAATCATCAAATGAACACATTTTCTGAATCCTGTCAGTGAAAGAAATCCTCTCAGATACTTACCAAGTTGATAGGACAAGTGGTTTAGAAGTTATACTCACCTTGAGATAACATTAAAATTTAAAATACCATATTTGTCCCCGTACCTCCATATGCTCTCTGCCATTGTCTGCTTTTTAGGATAAGATAAAACGAATAAGGAAAGATCAAATGTATTTTGTATTAAAACGGTTTACCGATATCACTAAAGGCACTTACTCCGGTGCCCCTAACTAGGTTCAAAAACTGTATGAATCGTGGTTAGAACACACGTCATCTTAAGGCGTGCGCCATGTACTCTCTCTGCTAACTCCCTTTCCCTCTGCGCTACGTCATCTTGGCAAGTGACGACTTCTTGAAGTCACCGAGTTCTTTCCGGCTCTTTTCCACGAGCTGAAGAAGACCCTGCAGCTGTGACTCGTCTTTTGTGACAGTGTTCGCGTAATCTTCTATCAGTTTTATCCGTCTCTCTGCCACGTCGTTGGTAACTTTCAGATGCGAGATGACATTCTTCAGATCACAGTAGTTCTTATCTTGATCCCACTTATTCACCGGCAGAGTGAGCCACGTAGACGCGCACACCTGCAGGCCTGTGAACACGAACCACGATGACTCATCGATCAGGTCCGGAAGGCGCGTCGTGTGCGTAGAGGAGTGCAGTAAATAGTACCACTCTCTGAAGTTTCTGTACCAGCTCGTCGTCGAACTCCAGCTGACCGCTGAACATCAGGAGCTTCGTGTAGTAGATGATCTGAAACGAATACGCACTGTGATGTATAAATACCGATACCACTCCATATAAGTTTGTTTAATGGTAAATTATTTATCTTATTTTTTTCTGGTAGGGACTTCAAATGGCTGTTTGCAGAAGGCAATACAATATTTAACTTCTAATTCAAAATACCAACCTTGGCCATCCACCTCGCATGATGATAGGCTCCTGGGCGCATGAAGTGTGTGCCACGACGTGGCTGGGCCCCGAGTGCCAGGAGTGTAATCTCCGCCACTTCTCGGTAGTCTTCTCTGACAAGACCAGAAGCGGTGCCGAGGAACTTGACTGCCTCATCTCGGAGCTCCATCAGCCACGTCACCTCCGCCAAATGCTCGATCTCCAGCTCGCTATAAGTCGAGAGGTCGAGCTTGTCCCACCTGAAAGGGGAGTTATTAAAATATTGCATGAAAACGACTGAAGTTTCCCTTTTCGACTGCTATTAACATCATTAGTAGAAGGACGCTGATATCTCAATTGCTCTGAAGGCAAAAAATCATTGGAGAAAACAAATGCGCCTTAGACTTGAAATTCATCTTCTCCTCAGATACTGGAACAAAGGTTCAGTTGGTGCTGTGGTTCCTCCAAACGCGGCGATGACCACTGCCCCCACAATGAGCTCCAGAACGTGATGGCGACAGCCCAGCTGGAAGAGTGGTTTACCAAGCATGTTCTCCAGCCGGACCACCGCACCCTGCACCTTCCCCGTATTGGAGGAAGTTGTGTCGAAGCACAGTCCAATCACGTTGTTCTCGCATCCCCAGTCTTTGAGAGCACGAAAGGTCGCCTGGGCCTGGGACAGACCGGTGCCGTCAGCAACAGTCGGAACGGCCAGCAACTTTCCTTCTGTGCATTGGGGAGCTCCGGAGATGAGAATCGCCTGGCGGTGCTCCAATGATCCAAGAGAGTCCTGAAACGTATGTCATACATGCCAATCCATTATCGTCCATTGGAATATGTCAATCCACTGTCGTCACTGGAACATGTTAATTCACTGTCGTCCACGGTGAGGGCAAAACTGACCTTGATTACTTTACCGTCCCAGTGGATGACAGCATGCCTCGGAGATACGAAGGATTTCTGCACAGCTGTCGACACTTCACAACGATGTGCCACTCTTCCACGGCGAGACGTGTCCTTCGAGATACTGAATTTGTCCAGGTCTGCGGGCGAATCTGCCACGCGTAGGACTGCCGCCACGACACTTGCCACCTACAGTATGTGCGAAATTGAAAGGAAATTGACAAGGATGCGTATGGTTTTTATGTGACAAAATAATCACTAAATTTTCCATCGTTACGTCTATTATATCTTTGTCAAGGAAAGATCATTACTGATATATACACACCTGATTATTGGACATCCGGAAGCGATCAGCCACTTCAATAACAGCCGGTGCATTGAGGATGCGGTGAGGAAGGCTGATTGATACAGTTGATTCTCTCGGCTGTCGGTATGGTGGTTCTAGCTGTGATTCGGAGTTGCTCGATGATCTGCTTTCTATAGATTCATCGTCGCTCTCAGCTTCGGTTCCTAATTTCGTTTTTGAGGTGCCTGGCTCATCACGAGATTGTTGTCTTGAGAGTTGCCGTTTTCTCTTGACAACGAACACTTTATCATTCCCACTCATTGTTGCCTGGCGCAGGCCCCGTTGATCCTCATAAAATTTAATATCTCTTGTTTGTTGTTGTCTGAGAGCAGTCGACTTTTCTCTATCTCTTCAATAGCATCGGGAGCTCCGATGTCCCAGAGCTTGTTCAGATTTTCTGAAAACTTCTCCCTGCCTTTTCCCGCGTCACTCTCTCTCATCTTGCTCTTCTGCAGCGAGCGCCACTCTTCCCACAGTAACTCCAGTTTTCTTTCGCAGTTACGCCTCGTGATCGTCTTTATACGTGCCATGTTCCAAAATGCCAGAACATTGGCCACCGTGTCTTTTACGGCGGCCTTCCTGTCAGTAGTTTCCTGCTTGGCATAGAAGAAGTACTGGAGAACTTGATGGGTGGTTGGCAATTTGGCACCACCGATCGAGGAAGATGGCTGACCAATTAAGAAGACGTCCGTGGCTGACCTTATAGAAGGTGGTGCTGTTGTTGCTGCTTTCTCTTTTCCAGAATAAGTAACTTTCAGAATCTTCCCACTCCTGGTTGTTAACAGTTTTATCCATTGGACTAAAGTCTAGACTTATCAAACAAGAATCAATTGACACAGTTGATCTGTAAAAAGCAAACTGTGATTAGTAAAAATATTGGTCATAGACATAGCGGGTGTGTGTAATTGGGATTTTAGGATGCGCCAGCTACTGATGCTATGATTACGTCCATAACGGGGGACAAATACGGTATTTTAAATTTTAATGTTATTTCTAGGTGAGTGTAACTTCTAAACCACTTGTCCGATCAACTTGGTAAGTATCTGAGAGGATTTCTTTCACTGAGAGGATTCAGAAAATATGGTCATTTGATGATTTAGCTTTATTCAGTAAAAAAATTGTCAATTTGGCCAAATTTCCAAAATTGAAATTTTCAAGGTCGATGCGCGACCCCTAAATATTGATCGATTTTGATAAAAATGGTGTCAGTGTACTTTCACTGAACCAAAGTCATGGGAAAAACTTTGACCAGCTATAATTTAAAAAAAAAAGTGAAAAGTGATCCATCCTAGTGTACAACTCCATCCTGAAGAGAACCACTTCCGTGATGCTCTCAGCACACTCGGAAGGGTCCCTGTCATCGAAGCAGTAATCATGCCATGGGAAATTAGAGAAGTGTATATATATATATATATATATGCGCCTTGGTGGTGTAGTGGTTAGCATTGGTGACTACAAATCTACTGGCCCGGAGTTTGATTTTCGGCGAGAGCAGTTGGCGTGCAACTTACCCAGCTCTTCATCCTTCCACACAATAAAACCTGGTTGGTAGATAAATGGGTAGCCTATTGGTTAAGGCGTTGGGCTGCTGATCATGAAGTTGTGAGATCGAGTCAGGGCAATGATTTTGTTAATTTCTGGCCACCCGTGGTGGGTCGCGGTTCGGATTCGGCGTTAAGCTGTAGGTCCAAGGTGGAGCAACAAACTTCACCTTCGTCAGAGTGAACAATTCGGGCGGAAGCAAAACCGATGTTAACCAAGATGTATATATTAGACTGTTCCACTTTAGTAAATTTAATTTTTACCTTGATCCACCTCAATGTCCATATTGCTCTTTGAAAGATAAGCCTCTTCGTCAAGTTTCAGCTAAATACCTCAATAATTAGGGGTCCCGCAGCTATTAAGATTTTTTATATACCAGAATTTTTTTTCTCAATATGCAAAACAATTTGGCCAAAATGATGCAACCGTATGAAGGGACAAAAAGATTGTGATCTCAGTATGATGGTTTATTAAAAAGAACAGCTAAATAATACCTCAATAATTAGGGGTCCCGCAGCTATTAAGATTTTTTATATACCAGAATTTTTTTTCTCAATATGCAAAACAATTTGGCCAAAATGATGCAACCGTATGAAGGGACAAAAAGATTGTGATCTCAGTATGATGGTTTATTATAAAGAACATAACTCTGGAAATTAAACGATAATGAGCATGTGTTACAGAACTTCTAGAGCCAAGAAAGAATTTACTGCCATTGTAGACCCCAATAAATTTCTTTACCTCATAAGACCAGATTTTGTGCAAGATGGATAAGCCTTTATTAAAATGAACAACCTTTTCAACAATGAAATAGTATAGAAAAATGGCTAAGCCTTTATTAAAATGAACAACATTTTCGTAAATGAAATAATGTTGAAAAAATATATATAATTTGTATTTCATTATTAGTATTATGACAATCCGAACAAAAGTTTATTGATCGCAGTACATTTATTTACTTATGAGATCAGATTTTGTGCATGATGGATAATCCTTTCGTTGAGCAGCTTTTAGAAGGTATTGATTTTGTTCTTCATCTGTTGTTATAGAATTACTGAATTTCTTAATTAAAGCGATGCCTCGTTCTGCTCTATCATTGACGACCGAAAGTGAGGATATTTTCTTCTTTCCTTGGCGGAAGCTTTGATTTTCACTCCATTTCATTGGATTTTCCTCTAGAAAACCTTTATCTACGAGGGCCACTCAACATATTTTGCACCTTTTATTTTTTGCCAAGTTTCCTTGTAAGTTCCAGAAATTTTGGATAGAAGTAGTTACATACCTTTTTTACAAGTTTTTATTTTTCCACATTGTCTCCATCCTTTTCTACGGCTTTCCTCCACCTCGAAACAAGGGCCTTTATTCTTTGCTGGTAAAAGTCCGCTGGCTTCCGCTGCAGCCACTTCTTAACTTCCTCAAAAACCTCATCGTCAATCTGAAACTTTCTTCCACGAATAGTATCCTTCATTGGCCCAAACAAATGGAAGTGTGAAGGTGCCAGATTCGGGCTGTATGGAGGGTGGGGTAACACAGTCAAGCGCATTTTTGTGATGGCCTCTCTTGTTTGCAAACTGTTGTTTGGTCTTGCGTTATCGTGCAAAAGAAGGACGTCTTCCAGTTTTCTCTCCGGTCGAACTCGCTTTATACGTCTCTGGAGTCTCTGTAGGATAGCAATATATGCCTCTGAGTTGATTGTTTGTTTGTCCTTTCTTCATAATGTTCACCAGAATCCCCCCCTTTCATGTCCCAGAAGATGGTGGCCATAACCTTTCCTGCAGAGGGAGCCATTTTGAACTTTTTCTTGCGTGGTGAGTCTGCGTGATGCCACTCCATGGATTGGTGTTTTGTTTCAGGTTCAAAGTGGTGTACCCAAGTCAAATCCTCAGTCATAGTTCGTGAAAGGAAGTCATCCCCTTCTTTCTCGTATCGAACCAACGATTCCGAAGCAATTTCTTTTCTTTGGGCTCTTTGGGCTTTGTGAGCTTCAGTCAGTTCGCGAGGAACAAACCGTGAACACACTTTTGAGTATCCCAGTTGCTGAATTATCGTATTCACACTTTCTTCACTAATTCCTAGTTCCAGTGATAGCTTCTTGTATGTGACGCGCCGATTTGATCGAATGATGCTGTTAGCACATTGCACAGTGTGAGATGTCACAGCCGATGCCGGGCGACCGCTGTGTGGCTCATCATCGAGGCTGGCTCTCCCTCTCTCCGATGATCTCACACGTTTAGACCAGCGTCCAACTGTGCTTCGATCAACAACAGCATCTTCGTAAACGTTTTGTAGACGTTTGTGAATAAATCCAACTGTTTCCTCCTCTGAGGCTAAGAACTCGATAACAGCTCTCTGTTTACGACGCACATCACTGTCAGACGCCATTTTCGAAACTGCATTAACCATTGGTTTTATACAAGGGCGTTTAAAAGCGGTTTTATACAAGAAGTGGAGGTCCAACTGGAAAAATCCGGTTATGTGAAGCGCAGAAAGTTCAAACTTACGGCCCAAAAGACATTTCAGCCCCATGGCCTATTATTTAGCTAAGAAAAGACGGTGGGGCAAAATATATTGAGTGTTTCTAGTACATTCAGGGCTGTAAACAAAAACTCGTTTTTCACGGTCACCAAATTTGAGTCTTTTCTCTCGAAAACTCACCCACCTTTCCATCAAACCATTTTGCCTTTCCCATTGAAGGTTTCTTTAGATTTTCAGCCATAAATTGCTTTTCTTCAATAGAAACTTCAGAATCAAAGAATGCCAAACCGATCAGAGGCTCTGAAAAATACCACAGGTCCCGTTTCATTGCTGTGTGCGCAGCCCTGGAAGAAGACTTCTCTTCTTTCTCAAAAATTTCTAGAGTCTGAAGAAATTCTAAGTCAGCCCTTGGATCTCTGTCAGCTCTAGCGGCTGTTGCCATGGTTTGATGTACACAAGAGAAACGAAAAAGCAAACACTTGTGAGTCCTTGAAGTTCTCCAGTTACCTTAAATTGCTTTTGAAGGAGAAAAATATTGAGCGAGTAAATTGCTTTTGCCATCCATCTTGCATTGTACAAGGCTCCTGGTACGCTTAGTCTTCAATGACTTATATTACTTTCACCTAAAAACAGCAAAACTAGATGCAGAAGCTTGTAATAGTCTTTTCATGGATGGTGGTCAGCCTCAAAAGAGCGCTTTTCAAAGCTTACTGCTAAATCCTTCAACATATTCAGTACATTGCTGTCCCTAAAATGTGTTATTGTACTATTGTGGTCCTTGACCGTTGTTATATCTGTATGGCCCATAGAATCCCAACATTTCTGAAATCTTTGGAATATTAGTATATCAAGTCCAGTTGATGGTCCCATACACACTCTAAATACATCAGCGAGCACGACTTCATAAATATGATATCTGCACGCTAGCCCATGCTGGGCACCCATTATCTCAAACACACACATGAACACCTTACAGACAATACAAAACAACGCACTTCGTATCATTACAGGATGTACTCAAACAACACTAATAGAACACCTGCACACAGAAACAAAAATACTGAAAGTTAGAGAACATTTAAACATGAGGGGAACACAATTCATGGCAGCAGCGACAACTAACCCACAACACCCTTGCCACTACATGTACAATCATGCACCAACACCTCGCACCATTAAGGTAACACCAGAGAGACATTATAACCAAATACTCCATTCCATACCACGCCCCACAGATATCACACAGTACAGAAAACACATACACACACACCTAACCCACAAAGCACTGACACGACTCGGTCCGAATGCGGTCCTAGGTGTGAAGCCGCCACCCACTGACAGGTCAGAGACCAGCCTGAGCAGATCGGATCGAGTTAACTTAGCACGATTCCGATGTGGACATCACCCCAACTTACAAACATATAAACACAGACTACACAACTTCATAGACGACACCTGCCACCTGTGCCAGGACACACCACAAACAATTGAACATATTATGACAGACTGTACCGCTCTAGCACAACATAGAACACAACACAACATCACTAGTGCGCTGAACTTCTGGTCCACTCCGGAGAGGGCGATCGGTTACCTGCGTGCCGCCGGCTTGCTCGATCAGGGTGGGCTGATCGGCTCACCAACAACAACTCCTTTTGAAGCATTTGTTCCATTTTAATACAAGTGCCAGATTTGATCCCGGTGTTACTGGCCGTCGTATCAAAACATATTCCAATAATTCTTTTCTGAAGCCCACATTCAGAAGCTAATTTAACAATTTCAGTGGCAATTTCTTGTTCTGTCCCAGCACGTATTTTTGGAATCTCAAGAAATTTTTCCTCGCCTTCTGCAGACACTAAGATAGCAATCCTGTCAACTTTATTCTTTCCAGTCACTATGTTGGGTAACACTTTACCATCCCAATATATCACAATTGGTGCACCTGGAAATATTTCTTCATTTTTGTATTTCTCAACCAAAGTTTTCTTACGTTTTTTACGTGCTCTGTGCATCGTAGTTGATGATATTGACAAGTCACAAGATCGTGACCTAAACTTCGTGCAGTCATACCATAGGCCATTGTTGCATTCCGGCATTAAATGTTTAACCTGTCGTATGTAGCTGCAAGACTTTCGGTAATCTGAATCTTCTTCCGCGATGAAGAAACAGGTTTTGTTTGGCTTTCTGATAAAGTAAGCCTAGAAGGAGCAACATATTCTTCATCCAATGTTGTTGTTGTAGTTTCCTCGGAAGAACCGTCCTATTCTAGTTGCGTAGCTTGAAACTGTTCTCTTCTTTGCTGCTGGTCCTTTTTAACCTTATGCTGAAATGCTTCTTCCAGCTCCCTCTTCCAAAGAACCAGTGGCGTACATAAGGGGGGCATAGGGGGCATAGGCCCCCAATTGTAAAAATTATTACTACTCTCATTAAAGATATTTGAAAAATAAATTTTCAAAAATCGATAACTTTGCAACATTCAGCACAAAAAAATCTTGATGTCATATGGAATTTCAGTTATTTCATGGTTACCGAGACATGTTATTAACTCAAAACTCAAAAGCAATTTTGGCTGGCTTAAGAACGTTTTTATGTTTTTATACTTACGATGAATATGTGCAAATTTAATTCTTTGCCCATAAATTGGAAATAAAATGCAAATGAAGCCTTCGAAGATGCAATTCATTTTGATTCCCAATCAATCATCATCAATTTTGAGCT
The DNA here is from genome assembly GCA_023014485.1 of Bathynomus jamesi. Classification (NCBI taxonomy): domain Eukaryota; kingdom Metazoa; phylum Arthropoda; class Malacostraca; order Isopoda; family Cirolanidae; genus Bathynomus; species Bathynomus jamesi. Next base: position 512,698 of record JAJOZX010001843.1, on the reverse strand, counting down.
GACACACACACACACACACAATATATATATATATATATATATATTGTTTGTGTGTGTGTGCCCCCCCCCCCCCCCCGGCTTTAAGAAATGCTGTGTACGCCCCTGCAAAGAACCTATGCCGGAACACTTTGGATCCAATTGCTGAAGAAGTAAGAACGACTTGTCTTCTTCACTAGACATTAATTCCATAGCATTTGAATGTGACATATCAACTAAATCTTCCAAGTCTCCCTCAAATATTTGTTCAGCCATACGGTAAGATTCTTAAGGCTTGTGTCTGCTATTAACGAGGGAGTCATACTTAGAAAGAAGATTTCCCATTTTTCTCAGAGCGCTGTCACCCAGCATGAAGAGAATATAAGCTTTCTCCAAAAAAACTAGATCATCATCGCGTGTCTCATTCATACTTTTTGTTCTAACTTGACCTAAAATTTTCTGATGATAAAAGAATTTCTTCAATATTTGAACCTTATTAGGAAGCCGACAACCCAGAATTTCAGGAGATGGTTAGCCAATCAGCAAAACTTGGGTCGAATCTCTAGTAGCCATAGATAAGTCATAAATATCTGAAAAAGGAAAATGTGTATATATATATATATATATATATCAGGGTGGGGTGAAACGCAATTCTTTGAGAATATTTATTTGCTTCACCTATAATTTGCTGTATTGGGTTCTATAGATGACATAAAGTGATATAAAAGAAAAATCAATTTTGCCCTACTACCGCATTTTTGAGAAAAACAAAATGGCCACTAGTCAAACATATAAATGTTTATAACTTCAAAAATATGCATCCAATTAAAAGATACTATAGAATAAAAATTATTCAAAATAAAAAAATACATTAGAAAGTGCCCTTTTATAAATTATTTTCTCAATTTTAAATTTTATCAAAATTTACATCGGTAAATATCACAAATAAATCACTTTTTTCTAAATAAATGAAAAATTCTTTGATGACCGAAGTATATTACTTTGATAATAGTTAATAACCTTATATAATTTTGAATATTCAAACTATAATCTACAACAACACTAATCAACGAGAGAAATTATTGACATTTTATTACCACAATTGCAGAAACATATAATCAATACACTTCCAAAACGATTCCTTTTCAAAAATCGTGAAGTGTTTGCTTTTATGAAATTTTTATGAATTATTTCAGTCTCTAATTAAAAGCTAATTGTCAGAAAGTGAAGTCATTTTTTTCTTGGTTTCCATACATGGCAGCAATGAACGAGACCTAATTCTTGCTCTTATAAATCCATCACGGGATTCTTGGGAATATACAGATGAGGCGGCATCGGTGACAAGTTTTATTGGCCTCTCGACACTTTGTGAATGAAGTGGATAATTGGGTAGGCACAGTTTTTTAACCCTAAGTGCATTGAGTTCAATATTTGTGAGCGCCATAGTGAGGGGAGGTTCAGTCAGCATTTCTTTTGACCAGTAAATAATATCCCATGCGTTTGCATTGAAATTTATCTCAGGAACCTTAAATTCTCTGATTTTTGACACATTTTCCGTCTTTGTTCTAATGTTCATGATGAAACCCACTGCTCTGTTTCGTTTTTGTTCTGATGTATCTGATAACACTGCTATCAGAACATTTTCGCAATGAGCAAAATATACGTTTCTAGCATGGAGCTTTAAATTTTCTGCCTTGAAATCGGCCAAAGCGCCAATTCCGGGGTCCCTTGAATTATGTTTTGCACTTTAACTTTTGATCTAAACAAGATAGAGCAACAAATTAGGTATCAAATGAAAGAGCATAAAATTAATAAATAATAATAATAATAATAATAATAATAAAAATAAATAAATAATAATAATAAAAATAATAAAAATAAATAAATAATAATAATAATAATAATAATAATAATAATAATTATCTATCATTTTTCAGGAAACAACAGAAACTCAATCAGAATCTAGAAAACCATCTACAAGTTACAACTTCACAATGGCATTAAGCAAGGAGCTGAGGGAGCTCCGTGGGCGCACAGTTGATATCTCAGAACCTCCACGTACTGTCCACAGGCAGGTGTCAACTGGGCCATCTACCAGATCTCTCACTGAAACTTTCCTGGTTGGATACCCTTCAGCTTTTATCAGTTGTTCCCAGCTTCCCACCAACAGACAGGCGTTCCAGTATTTCCTTAATCTTCAGAATTTACCGGAAAATGCAGGGAGGCCCATGGTTCAAGACCTTGCATATGAAACAGTTGAATCTATCATCCCATTCTGGCAGATGGCTAGGATCAAGACAATGACCAAGTACAACGCAATGAAGCTCTTCATGAAACTACATGAGAAACATCGTGCTCTGGTGAAAAGCAAAGGAAGAGCAAGTAACCCTGGAGGAAAAAGAGGAGCATTTGTGCTGGAATTAGACAGCCTGTTCGATATAGGAGCTCCAGATGCAATCCAGGAAATACAGAACAACAGACTGTTATCCAGAGAGAAGAAAGATGAGGATATCAGGTTCTACGAAGACCAAAAGACTGAGAGGAAAGGTCATATGTCTGGTCATGACAAGATTTTTGAGACAAGATCCCTGCAGCAAGCAGCGAGGAATGAAAGACTGCAGCATAGACAAGAACAAGGTAAAACTAATTACTTTGAACGTTACAAAAAGTTTTAAGTTTTACTCCATTGCGATATTTAGCATGTACTTAACAATTACTGTCTTAACATGTTGTACTATTTTACAGCTGCAGCAGAACAAGAGGCAGTTGTTCATGTGGATGACATTACCTGGGGTGACTCAACTGACAACGACGCTAACACAGAGGACATGGATTACAATCAGCCTCGTCCTGGATGTTCTCATCATCAAGACACTGTGACTAGTGTGACTTTGACGTTTCCAAGGAAGGTCATGGATGTGATGTCATCTGCAATACAGCTGATCGTCTTGGTTTATCAGACAATCAAGTTACTGCCATGGTTTCTGCCACCTTGAAAGCTGGAGGGGCTGATCTGGATAACTTCGTCATCTCAACCTCAACAACACGTCGCAACAGAATGCTGTCCAGGTATAATATCAGCCAGAGTCACATGTCCAAGTTTTGTGAAAACCACCCACAGTACGCTGCTTTACACTGGGATGGAAAGTTGCTCAAAGATGTCTTGGGCAGTGAACCTGGAAGTACCTCAGAGACTTTAGCTGTGCTAGTGTCTGGTCCACCTTCATACACTGAAGGAAAGTTATTGGGAGTACCTGTCATCGACAATTCTTCTGGCACAGCTCAGGCTGAGGCTTCAATGGATTTACTGGAGACATGGGAACTTACGGATAATGTTACTGCCCTTGTTTTTGACACTACATCCAGTAACAGTGGAGTTCACAGAGGAGCTGCCAAACTGCTAGAGAAAATGCTGAACAAAAAGGTGTTTTATCTGGCCTGTCGACATCACATCCTGGAAATCCTAGTAGGAGCAGTTTGGGAGAAGCTGTTTGGGAAGGTGAAGGGGTCAGATAATCCCTGGTTTGAGCATCTGAAGGATGTTTGGACGGACTTGTCCAAGGAAAACCCCGAAGATGCTGGCTATCAACAGCAAATGGCTGAAGGAAAAGAAGAAGAACAGTGAAGAAATACTCCAAGACATTCTAACAGCAGAAAGGCTTCCAAGAGCCGACTACAGGGAAATGGCTGAACTGACAGTCATTGTTCTTGGAGGAACGCCTCCTCGAGGTATTCACTGGAGTCGACCAGGCGCCATTCATCAGGCCAGATGGATGGCCAGAAACCTGTACTCCATGAAAATGCTGATGTTTGCAGATCAACTTGAGTACGACGAAGACACTGTATCAAAGCTGGAAAGACTCAACACCTTCCTTGCGCTGTTCTACACTCCTGTATGGATGATGTCAATGTCTGCTGCAGATGCTCCCGTGAATGATCTAAGTCTAATCCAGGACATGTTGAAGTACAAGAAAACTGACCCAGAGCTTGCTGATGCAGTACTTAATAAGATGGAAAACCACAAATGGTACCTGACGCAGGAAGTCGTGCCATTTGCCCTGTTCAGCAGTAGATTGAGGGACACATTGAAGCACGACATTGCTGCCCAGTTACATGCCACTGAGAAGCCAGACAGCTTCAGAACAGGAAAGCCTCTATTCCAGAGAGTCACAGCTAAGACCACCCTGGTTGATCTCATTGGCCCAGAATCACATTTCCTGCTGGACACACTGAACATTGGATCCGAGTGGCTTCTGGAACCTGTCACGTCTTGGCCACAGAATGAGGACTACAGAAAAGCGTTGGACTATGTTAAGAATCTGAAAGCGGTGAATGACATTGCTGAACGTGGTGTCAAGATGATGAGCGACTTTGCAAATGTCATAACAACAGATGCCAAGCAAAGGGACTATCTCCTTCAAGCTGTGGAGTTCAACAGACGCCGTTTTGACAGCTTCAAGAAACAAACTCTCAACAACTGACTGTGTAAATGTCATTACGAAATTAATCATCATGTAATGCTTTCACTTTGATCGATTAGACTTGTGACAAAATGTTAATCTCAAATTTGTGTCATGAATAAGGCGCCTTGTCTGCCTTGAGTGTGAGAAAACGAATTTTGTGATATTTCTGAAATCTTTGTATGTACCAATGTGCCATTTCTTGTTCCAAGACTATCATAATTGCATAATTTAGAAAGAGGATTAAAAACACTTTAATTTGGTGCCTATTTTGTTGCTCTATCTTGTTTAGATAAAAAGTTATAGTGCAAAACATGATTCAAGGGACCCCGGAACTGATGCTTTTGGCCGATTTCAAGGCAGAAAACTTAAAGCTCCATGCGGCAATGCTTCCCAACAACCTAGGTCAAAATGGTTGTGATTTTCGGCCTTTTCAGGTCAAAAAGCATGGGAAAAAGTACAGAAACCTATGAAAATAAGAAAAAGTTGATTTTTGAACAGGGTTAATGTGATGTGGTCCATTCCATATATATGGTCTACTCTTGATATCGAACCAGCTTCGTCCATAATTTGTAACAATGAAGAAAATTATTGAATAAAGAATTAATGAAAGAGTTTTCTCTGCAATGTATAGGTGGCAGACACGATTTGCTAATGACAGCCATCGAAAATGGTTCAGTGGTCCGGGTTTTGTATTTTCCAAATCTTCTGGGACATTCCCACTTCTTATAGCCACAATAATTTTGTAAAAATACTGTTGATCTGGCTAAGATCATCGATAACCTCTTCTGATATGTGTTAAATCAATGCCTTCTCTAATTGGTTTGAAATTGACTGCAGGCATGTTTTCACATTCTTTCAGTGGTACTCCGATTTTTCCAGTGAAACATGTTGGACCTTTTGTTTTACCATCAAAATGTTCAAATAAGTGTCGTAGGGGAAGTTCATTTGTATGCAGCATACAAATGCTCCATTGTAACGGTTTCTTTAGTTTTTCTTCTATGAGATGGATGATCCCACCCTTGGCACCTGTGTTGGTATTTGTACTGTCACATCCTATAAGACGAATACTCTCATTAATAGCTGACTCTTGAAAGAAGGAGAACAAACTATCAGCTATATCTTGAGCTTTACCAGAAGAAGGAGCTACATTGGTTAAATATTAATTTCCTGGCTCAGACACCAAAACAGTGTTCCTCTCTAATGGAGTCTCCGTACCATTTGTTTCCTTTTCTTCACATTCACCAAAGTCTTGTCCTTTCTTCTGTCAAAAAATATAGCAGATATGACAGCAGGATTAGCTTTACTCTCCATCACCAAACTTTTTCTCATTTTCTTTCTTTCCCGTCGGATTTTGTTCTTGTCAATCAAAAGCGTACTATCTTCTTTAGTGATTGCTCCATAATCAACTAAAGCAGCTGAAGCCAAAGTAGCTGCTGCTCGATCTGAAATTCCAAATCTATCGGCTTCTATCGCTACAGTAGGCAATGGAAGTCTTACTTGACTTGTATGGCAACTGACTCATAGTCTGATTCACTCTGATGTGGGTCTAATTCATATTGTGTGGAAGTACTCTCTACATCTGAAAAACACTCTATTTCAGTTAAAATATAAGTGTCCTTCATTTCTCTTCTTCTTTTAACCATTCCTTCTTCTGTCCACAATTTCCTAGACTGCATTTTTTGAATTCTTTTTGTCATGACTTTATCAACGCCCCCTATTTTCACTGTACGCGTCGATCGCTAATCCTGTAAAAACAGAAGCTCTTCTTTTGGTACCTTCAGTTCTCTTCGACAGGTGCATCTTATGTGAACATCTTCGGAGCTCTCAGGACAGCCAAAGTTTAGATGGGAGATAAAAGGGCATTTACAGGCACTGATATCGAATAATTCTTCCAAGGTGTCATTAAAATTTTCTCTCATTTGGAAACTACTTTTTGATCTACTAAGATCGTATGCTTTACCGATGAACCGCTTTAATTTGATATAAACTGATTTGTCAGCTATTGCAGGAATTGAAGCTTTTTCTCCAAATACAGAGTATATCTTTAGTAATTTTGTTGAAAATATCAGTTATGTGAAGTCACTGAAGTAGCTTCTTTTAAAAGAACATGGTATTGTCCCACCTCTTTATTTGTTGGCAATGTTGTAAGAGGAAGCTCTTGTGCGGTTCCAAATATAAAATGTGGTTTTGATTGACTCCTTGTAGCTTTAATGTTTGAAGCAGAAGCCATATTTGTTTCTAATTATCAGAAATTACCAATTCCAAATCCAACAAAAGCCTGAAAAATAAAAAAATTTCATTAAACATCTGAAACATTTATATGAGGTAGAAAATGTGAAATAAACAATTTTGGCTTCAGCATACTTTTTTCGAAAAAGAATACTTTTCGAATTATGAAGCGTATAATGACTGGCTGGCGGCCATTTTTTGGGGGGGGGGGGGAATGGGGTACTTAGGATGAATTGAAATTTTGTTAATTCTCATATACTTTTTTATCACCTTTCAATCCACCTTATTATCAGTGAAGCAATAATTGAAAATTTTTTCACCCCACCCTAATATATATATAATAATATATATATATATACCTGATTGGAAATACAAAATCCAACGCATATATTTACTATCTTTACAACAAATATTAAGAGTATTTATATGGCTAATATTGTTTAATCTGTAATTCTCTATAAAAATAATATACATCTACAACCAATAAAAAAAAATACATGAAAAAGTAAAAAAAAAAATTAAAAAAAAATTAAAAAAAATAAAGTTGCACATCGTCCGGCTATAAAAGGATACATTTCAGGTGAAAACAATATCAGTGATAGTACTGTATAGTGTATATGTGTCACACTATTTAGTTCCCAAAGTAGTATGACCCCAAAATGTTCGAGTGCATATGCAACTGCAATGTTGATCAATTGTTGCAAGGTGCCAGCCCCTTCCCCCCTGGGGGGGTGGGGGTAATGGGGGAGAGGGGTGGGGTAATGGGGGTAATAGCGTTTTTTTTACTTTTGTTGCTTAGCCGAAGGCGGCCTGTGCGAAGCACACAAGCCCTACCCGAAGGGTAGTTTGCCGAAATCACAGCTTGTATATCTTAACAAATTATGTATTATTAAAATTATTGAAAGCAAAACATTATTAGAAACCACATTTTACCTACCTTGGGAGTTTAAAAGCATACACACACTCACACAAGTAAGTAAATGATTCCGATTTTCATCAAACGTTACTGTTAAGTGAAATGCGTCAATTTACGGGACCATTAAACATTATCCAATCATGCTAAAACTTGTTCAAAACACGTAAGAGTCTGTAAAGAATCGAAGCAACAAAGTGGATCAAAGTATCAGGTTGTAACATAAATTCTGCTCGATTAGAAAACGGACGATAGATAATAAAATAACCTCAAGATAATGTGAAATAGTCTTAGAAATGTTGCAAAATACACGCGGCGACAGGTTCGCACAGGTTTTATCACGATACAGAATGATACAGAATGACTTAGGCTAGTGTAGGCTTAGGCTAATGTAGGATTAGGCTAAAGAATATTTTCTCTGTTGTTTCTCATACAGTTACAGCGCCACCCCTACGATATTACAGTAATTGAAAAAACATGGAGCCACGAAAGAGCATGTTCGACATGTGATGCTCTATGAGTTCCATAAAGGATCTAACGCTAGTGAATCCGCAAAAAACATTTAAAGAGTTTATGGAAATAATGATGTGAGCGAATGGATGTGTAGGAGATGGTTTGAGAAGTTCAGAAATGGAGACTTCAGTCTGAAAGATTATCAACGAACAGGACGACCAAATGAGTTAGATGAAGAGTTGCTGAAAGCAACAGTGGAGAAAAACCCAACGGTAACTGTAAGAGAACTTGGCCTGCAACTCAGCTTTAGCCATATGACCATTCATCGTCATTTGAAGCTGTTAGGAAAAATAGTGAAGGTTGGAAAATGGGTTCCGCATGATTTGTCACAAGCGAATCTTCAACATCGAATCGATATTTGCACATCACTGCATTCTCGGCAACTGCAGGCACCGTTTTTTAATCGGATCGTCACTGGGAATGAAAAATGGGTCCTCTATAACAATATTAAGCGTCAACCTCAGTAGCTTAGCCGTGAAACAAAGCCTGAACCTCAGCCAAGGAATGGACCCAATCCAAAGAAAATTTTGCTATGCGTTTGGTGGGATATGCAAGGAATTATTCATTTTGAGCTTCTGCCAGATAACCAAACAATCACAGCTGATGTCTACTGCCAACAACTCCAACTATTGAAGCTGGTATTACAAGAAAACCGTCCTGCATTAATTAATTGCAGAGGTGTTCTTTTCCACCAGAATAACGCTCGCCCTCACACTGCTCGAATCACCACTGCCCAATTGGAGGCATTTGGTTGGGAAAAAATGCCTCATCCACCTTATTCTCCGGACAGCGTACCTTCAGACTACCATTTATTCAGAAGTTTGCAACACCACCTAGATGGACAAAAGTTGCAATCCAGGGAAGTGATCGCTTTTTTTAACTCGAAACCAAGAGATTTCTTCGAACGTGGCATAAAAACTTTTCTACAGGTGGGAGGAGGTTATAGAAAAAGAAGGGAATTATATTGATGATTAATTTGTTATAACGTCATTTAATTTTTGTTGTGAATAAACTAAAAATTCGAGCAAATTTGTCCTTATAAGTTATTTAATTTTTGTTCTAAATGAACTAAAAAAATCGAGCAGAATATGTTATAACCTTATAGTAAGGAATTTTATATTTCACCATTATTATTTGGAAGTCTAGACTGTGTGTATGTGTGTATATATATATATATATATATATATATATATATATATATATATAATTTTTATTTTATGTGTTTGTGATGTTGTTCCGTAAAAGTGAAAAGTTTATATTCTGAATTTTCAGTAATAAAGGCAATTATTGGGTTTTGCCTTGATGCATGATCAAAATCGTCATAAGTATAGTTAAAATTTCCTTGAGCAATATTTTTATTCTTCGTTTTCTCAGATGAGAACTTCCTCTGAGGAATAGTACAATTATGTTGCAATAAATAAACATAAATTGAATTGCCTCACACCCACTTGGGAAAATGGTGTTCTCAGAAATCGAAATGTATTTAACAGAACAAAGAAATCCCTCAATTAATATCACGTTAACTCTTCCAGCATCTCAAATCACGACCCGTATTACCCTAAATATGGCGTGTCAATATGTGGGGCTGTGCATGATTGCTAAAATGCTTGATTTAATGAACTGAAACGCGTCCAAGAACTAGAATTCTGCATGATACTTCTTTGGCCCGTGTTAATCTTCACTAGTTTTCGCAAATAACGTTGAGATGTCCTTCGTGACATTATTATTTGCCATGTCTATAGATCTTGGGAACTGGCAGTAATTGATGTGGGAAACTAGGGTCGTTTTTTTATTCTGTAACCAGTGATGGCCTTTCTGGTCGATGGTTAAATTCTTTGTCTGGCGAAAATTATCAACCTCAAGATTTTGGACTATCTGTCTGTTACTGTAACCACAGTCTGATCATTTAGTCACTATCTATAAATGACATCTTTCACGATCTGAAAACTCAACAGTGAAAAGAGTTTTTGGAAATGTTTTCAATACTGCATAATCAAAGGCAACATACGCAGAATGAAGGAAAACGTAAGCTATTCAATTATCTCTGTATATTTACAGAAGTGAAAAAAATAGCATTGATGCATATTGGATGAGCATGAAATGCAGAAATGCATGAAATGCAGAAATGCATGAAATGCATGAAATGCAGAAATGCAGAAATGCATGAAATGCTGAAATGCAGAATGAAACTGAGAAAGCAAGTTCGAACTTAAAGGGATGAAAATGGAAGAATGCTTACAGCGTATGTGGAGGAGATTGTAGACACCAATCGACCCGGGAAGTACACCGGGGGGGGGGGGACGTTAGACAGAAGATAGTGAGTGCTGAAACTCACCTTCACAGTTATCTTCCTACTCATTTTCTCCATGACCAAAACAATGTAGCCTATCCTCTATTCTCATCACTAATGACTCTATTCTTACATTCCCCAAACATCCTCATTCATTCCTTTTATAGTTAATCCAATTCACACTAATCATGCTGCTCAAATTATTCATCTCGACTGCGCTCACTTTTGACAACAAACTATGATGTCAAGCCAGCGACTCGCAGTCATCCGTCAGTGTTGTCACCACTATATCTGTCGCTGTGTTTGCACTCTGGGCATTTTCTTCGTACCAGAGTTTTTATTGCCCTACACACAACCTGTAAATTTTCTGCATTCGCCAAGCACCTAGGTCCCTGACCTAAAAAGTAATAACTAATGACTAACTAACTAATCATATTGGCATGTGATCGAACTGACACGTGATCGAAACGTCTAGTTTCGATCACAGGCCAGTGTGATGTATATCAATGAAAGGAGGAGGCATATAGTAATATAATAATAATAAGGTATATAATAATAACAGTAATAATGGGGAGGGGTGGGGACGATTTAATTCAGAATTCATCAGTGTAATGAAATGGTTGACCATCAATAAACTGTTTTTAAATATTAGTAAAACAAATTTCATAATTTTTACTAATAAAAGAAATGTATATCTTGATGAACTTAATATTAATGAAATCGCTATAAAGGAGTGTACTGTAACAAAATTTCTTGGTGTAATGCTAGATAAGAGTTTGCAATGGAGTGATTATGTAAATTAATTATATCGCGAAAAAGATTTCAAGGAGCGTTGCTATCATGTTTAAACTTAGAAATGTAGTCCGTAAACAGGTTTTATTGACTCTAGCATACTCTTTTTTTTCTTTATATAAAGTACTGCACCTTCGTTTGGGGAAAGTCCGCTAACAACGCATTAAACGGTATCTTTGTCTTCCAAAAAAGAGCAATATTTATTATCTGATGCTGATTTCCTTGATCACTCGGGTGCATTATTTAAAGAGCTAAAACTACTAAGACTCAATGATGTAATCAAATTGGCACATTTTATATTTATTTACAAGTGTTAAGAACAAAATCATTTACTTACAATTGGTAAATAGATATTTTGTAACACATCAAGAAATCCACTCGTATCAGACCAGAAAGAGATGAAAGCATGTTATACCTCAATTTAGATTGTCGTCATCTCAAAAACTACCCATTTTCATCGGCTTGAAATTAGGGATGATTTAAATACTGGTATAAAAAATATTGTGAATGTAAATTCGTTTAAAACCAAGTTGAAATCCTGATTAATAATGGAATACTAATAAAAATCTAGGATTAATGTACATTACTATTGCTTAGTCATTTCTCGTGTGTAATCTTGGATTAAAGATTACTTGTGATTGTCCAGTTCTTATTTCTCGTGTATAATATTGATTTCTTTGTATGGTATAATACCTTCAATAATGATCTTGCATTTGTCATATCAATAATGATAATTTAAGATTAATACATACTTTAACTATTAATAATACTTATTTATTTACTTATTAAGTTATTATTAATTAATAATAACTTTTCATTTTTAATAAGAGCCCAGTAAAGCCTAAAGCTTAAGGGCCAAATTAAATAACTAAAAAAAATATACAAAAATAATTTCTCCTAACCCTGTCCTTTTTAGCTGGTCTTTTTTCGTGTCTCATCTACCTTGTGAGCAGTCCAGCATGCTCTCAAACACAAGTTTCTCTCCCTGTTCCTCACTTCATATACATGCATCTTACACACTACAAAATCTTTTCAAAATTAAAAAAAAAAAATGTCATCAACTTCAAGAGCATCGGAATCCCCTGGGGAAAGTAGACCCGGGCAGCGGGAATGGATCTGATATCGCACATTCGAGATGTTCTGGGCCTCTGCCTAATTAAGTGTTCATTAATTTTTGCAACGTTGGTGGCCTTATCTCAAATTTTTAATCTGTTGAGCACCACCTCTCCTCCTCTGAACCTCATCTTTTCATCACTAAACCTCAGGTGTCTGAGACGACTGACAGCAACCTCTTTTCTGTACCCTCTTACTTTCTCTATATTCAATTTCACTCCAAAGGTGAATGTTGCATATATGTACGCAGTGACCTGACTTCTCGTATTCCCGAACTCGAATCTTCCGAATTCTATACTCTCTGGCTACGGCTTACATGTCAATTTCAAACTAAATACATCTGCGCTGTTTACCTTTCTCCAAATTCTACTGACTATCTAAAATGCTTTGACTACCTCACTTCGAAAGTAGAATACATTCTTTCCCGCCCTCCCTTTGCTGAACTCTCCATTTTAGGAGATTTCAATATTCACTACCACCTTTGATAGCTTACAACTTTTCTCTCCTAAATGACCTAGAGCAGATTGTATAGCACCCTACTCGTATCTCCGATCGCCTTGGAGATAGGCCAAATATTTTGGATTTATTTCTCATCCTTCTTCTTACCCTGTTAAGCTTTTTTCACCGTTAGGCTCCTCCGACGACAATCTTATATGTTTCCTGTCCTATTCTCCAATTCGGGCTTTGGATCCTCCCAAGAGGAGGGGCCTCTGGAACTTTGGTGCGGCTGATTGGGAGGCCCTTAGGTAATTCTTCTGTGATTTCACATGGAATGATTACTGCTTCTGTGGCAGGGGCCCTTCCAAGTGTGCTGAGCGCATAACGGAGGTGATTCTCTCAGGCATGGAGGCGTATATTCCATATTCTATCCCTACTACTAATGGAAAAAACCTTGGTTTAACTTTACTTGTTCTAATGCTATCCGCAACAGAGAGGAAACTTTCGGAATGTGCCGTCGCCATCCAACTCCTGACTTACTCAGCTTATATTTCTACCCGGAATCGTGCAAACTCTGTTCTTCGACTCGCCAAAATTTCCTTCATCCGACAAAAATGTGAAAACCTATGCAATTCTAATTCTTCTCGCTCTTTCTGGCAGCTAGCCAAGAACCTCTTCAACAACTTTACTACTTCTTTCCCTATTCATTTCCATTTCGACGGCTCAGTTGCCGTCTCTTCTCCTGACAAAGCTGAACTCTTCGCTCAGACTTTCGCTTCCAACTCAACTCTGGACGACTCCCTTGCTGTTCCTCCATCTCCTTCCCCTTCTGACTTTATTATGTCTGAAATTAGAAACTCTTCCAAAGATCTTTTATATGCTCTATCTTGGCTCAACTCTAGGAAGGCTTACGGTCCTGATAGTGTTCCTGTGGTTGTTCTTAAGAACTGTGCTTCAGTGCTGACACCCTGACTAGGCAAATTCTTTCGTCTTTGTTTCTCATCTGGTACTTTTCCATCCTGCTGGAAGTTCGCTTTCATTCAGCCTGTCCCAAAGAAGGGTGACCATTCTCAACACTCCAACTATCGTCCAATTGTTTTGATTTCTTGCCTTTCTAAAGTTTTTAAATCTATCTTCAATAGGAAGATTCTTAAACACCTCTCTTCTCAAAATATTAAGTCGCACTTCCTGTCCTATCCACTCATATGCCAATAATTCCACTCTTCAGTTCTCCACCCGCTTCAGAAAGCGTTCCTCACAACAGTCACTCCATGATTCGCGTAGGACCTCTGATCTTTTTCTGCTATCTCTGATTGGGGCAGAGAAAACCTTGTGGCTTTCAATGCCTCAAAAACTCAGTTCCTTCATCTGTCTACTCGTCACACTCTTCCATATGACTAGCCCCTTACCTTCAACAACACACAACTCAATCCTTCCTCTTGCCTTAACATTCTTAGCGTTTCCTTTTCTCGTGGTCTTTCCTGGAAAGATCGCATCTACTCTTTTTCCAAAAAAGCTTCTAAGAGGTTAGATGTGCTGTATAACCTCCGCTGTTTTTTCACCCCCTCTCAGTTGTTGTCTCTGTACAGGGGTCTTGTTCGCCCCTGTATGAAGTATGCTTCTCATGTGTGGGGTGGCTCAACCCATACAACCGTATTTGACCGGTGGAATCAAAGCTTTTCGTCTCATCATTTCGCCTACTCTTACTGACTGTCTTCAATCTCTCTCTCTTCACCGCAATGTTGCCTCACTCTCTTTACTATCGCTATTACAACGGACATTGCTCTTCTGAACTCTCTAACTGCATGCCTCCTCCTTTAAGGAGAGCACGCATTACCAGACTTTCTACACTTTCTCATTCCTTTTTTGTCCAACTTTCTAACGCAAGGGTTAATCGGTATTTTCAATCTTTCATCTACTCAACCGGTGAACTCTGGAACAATCTTCCTCAATCCATCTTTCACCGTTGTCTATGACCTCCCATTTTTCAAACACAGAGTGTCTAGTCATCTCAAAAGCCCTCCGGTCTTGATTTTGGCTCTCTTTTTCTTCTATGAGGAGGGGCGCGCTTTTGCGGGCATTCGCCCTTGGCCCCTCATTCCTGTTTAAAAAAAAATGGAAGGAATATTTCGAGCGTTTAATGATTGGAAGTGATGAAAGGAGTGTAATGGGAGGATTTGGTGGTGCGAGATGGACATGTGGCAGAATGCCTGAGATTATAACCTTGGATGAAGTGAAAGAGGCGGTAGTGGGGAAGGTGTATGGTAGGATAGTGATAGAGTACGTGTTATTACAGAATGCTTGGAACATTTTCGTCGTAACAAGAAGATTATCATGTTACGCACCATTACCCCTTTTAAAACTTGTGATGATCGTGAGGCTGACTGAGGCTGTGATTGATGCTAATGATTAAGGCTTTGATTTTTATGAAACAATCTCCACTTGTGAGTATATTGCATTTCGACGAATATTTTTTCTAAATGTTAATTTGTTAATTATATTTATATGCCATATTTGCAATATAAGGAACATTTTTGCAGGAAGAAGTTTGTCGTTATATGCACCATTATCATTTACAATACTTTGATGATCGTGGTGTCATTTAGACCTTGGTTTTTGTGAACTGACGCCCATTTGTTATTATATCACTTTTAGTTGAATATTTGCTTTGGATTTCAACCTCTTTCTAGCATTTCTCGGCATCTTTGCTGGTTCCGACTTTTGGGAAACACTCACTTATGGCATAGGTGACCGGGCAAAGTGGCTCTAGTTGATCTTCCATTGCCCCTTTTCACGCCATTGACTTTCCTTTATAGATTATAGTTCACTTTTTTTCCGCTGTCCACGACCTCTTATTCTTGTATTCAAGGCTTCCCTTCTGTTTTACCAGTAGGGGGTTCCTCACATCCGCAACCCGGGGAACGTGTCTGGATGCATAGCTTTTCTTTTTGTTTTTCCCTTCTACTCCAGCTGGAGAGAGTTTCTTACTTCCGGGGTTAAACCTTAACTCTAAGGAATTTTTAGGTACAGCCTAGTACCAAGCGTAGGATAGAGGTGCTGTATCGCAATAACTCCCCTACTATTTCTCCAGATGTTATACTTATGGGCAGTGGGTCAAGGAACTGTACTGTAGATTTTTTACTACTCCTGTCGCTCTAGTAGTGTGGGCGCAAAAGGAGATAGTGCAATGCAATTGCAAATGTTGATTAATATTGCAAAGGAAATGTTGCATAAGGTTATGCAACAATGGGAATGTTGCAAGTGGTTATGCGACAAAGTGGGGGATGTTGCAAGAACAACAAGGGGTTATGAAACTTGGAGGCGGAGTTATCCCCCAAGTTGCAGTGAACTCCCGATGAGGGAAACCTCTTTGGGGGAGAGTTGGGACTGCCTCACTCCCAAAAGGGGTATACCTAACCTAAGAGAGAAAGGAGGAGAGGAAGAGAGGTGTTCGCTTGGTAGGAGCCAAGCGCATATTAAGACTTCAGCCAAGCGCCCACTGTCTTATAGGCCCCTAATCAGTCAGTTGGCGTAGAAACCAGTTGGCTTGGTCAGCCAGTTGACGAAGTGTCTACATCGTTTGGACACGTATACACCCGCCTCTACGCCCATAAAATATTACGAAGACAACTATATGCGCGATTAAATGCACCGGATTCGAGACCCGGTGACGGCACGTCCTTCCACGATTGATAGATAAATGGGTAACCAGGATATCCTAGTGATCCGTGTTAAACTGTAGGTCTAAGGTGGAGTGTAAACATCCTTCAACGGTTGGTAGATAAATGGGTAACCAGGGTATCCTAGTGATCCGTGTTAGACTGTAGGTCTAAGGTGGAGTGTAAACATCCTTCCATGATTGGTAGATAAATGGGTAACCAGGGCATCCTAGCAGGGATCTCTCTCTCTAGCGCGCTCTCTCTCTCGCGCTCTCTCTCTCTTATATATATATATATATATATATATATATATACCGGGTGGCCCCCAAAAAATGGCACCAAATTTGAGAAGTGATATCTCAATAACCATTGCAGCTAGGGACTTAAAAAAACAAACAAATGAAAGATAATTCTTTTCTCTTTAAATACTTATTATATGGCTTGATGGTTATAAGCCAATATAATGCCCAAAATTGGCTTCCAAAAAAAATATACAAAAAAAAGTTGCGCATTTATATTTATTCCTTGATCCTAATTTTAAATGAAATTTTTCTATTCCAGACCCCTCAAGATGGGATTGAGAGAATCTGATAAGAACATTATACAAGCACTACGTGAAGAAAAAGGATATTCATTAAACAGAATCCTTTACGAATTTCCAAATATAAATTGGAAAAAAAGAACTGTGGCACATTTTTTACAAAAACTTAAAGAAACCGGCAGCAGTCAACGGCGTCCGGGAAGTGGTCGACCAAAAAGTATTAGAACGCCAGAAAACATTGAAAAAGTAAATGAAATGGTTTTAAGTCAAGAGGAACAAACGGGAACAAGTAAAAGTGAACGTGAAGTTGCGAAAGAAACCGGGATTTCACGTTCATCAGTACAGCGAATAATTCAAAAAGATCTTGGGTTGAAAACATTTAAGAGGGTGAAGGTTACTGCTTTATCGGAGCCTGTGAAAGAAAGACGTTTCCATCGATGTAAAAATCTATTGCGAAGATTTCGGTCAAATGAGTCTGTGAAAAAAATTTGGTTTTCTGATGAGAAACGATTTACGGTCGAAACACCACGAAGTACCCAAAATGATCGGGTTCGTGCAGCAGTGGCGACAAAAACTCATGTTGACCCAAAACGACTTTTGCGTGAAAAAAAAACACTTTTCAGATTCGATAATGGTTTCCCTTGCAGCGTCATCTGAGAACAAAACATCCATCATTTTTATTCAGCGAGGCGTTAATATTAACTCAATTTACTACTGTAATGACATTTTGTCTCCAATGTTGTCAGAGATCAAGGAGACGAGCACTGATTTTGTGTTCATGCAAGATGGAGCCCCATCTCATACAGCCAAGGAAGCAATAACATTTCTCAATAATAATTGTCCTGGTTTTATCGAACCAAATAATTGGCCACCATGCAGCCCAGATCTAAACCCCATTGACTACTTTGTGTGGTCTGCCTTAGAGAGAGAAGTCTACCATGGTCAGAAAATCCGTGATGTGAACCATCTTCGTGAACGAATTCAGGCTGCATGGGAAAATCTCTCACAAGTGACGATCTCAAAGGCAATTTCAAAATGGAGAGCGAGATTACAGGCTGTGGTTGACCATAATGGAGGGCAGATTGAGCCATTTATTGAAAATTAGGTTTAACTTAAAAGGAATAAATATAAATGCGCAACTTTTTTTGTATATTTTTTTTGGAAGCCAATTTTGGGCATTATATGGGCTTATAACCATCAAGCCATAGAATAAGTATTTAAAGAGAAAAGAATTATCTTTCATTTGGTTGTTTTTTTAAGTCCCTAGCTGCAATGGTTATTGAGATATCACTTCTCAAAATTGGTGCCATTTTATTTGTGCCACCCTGTATATATATATATAATATCCCGTTTAAAAGTAGGTGTAGGGCGGGGTGAAAAGTTTGACCTTCGCCAGAATGAACAATTCGGGCCGAAGCCATTGAAAGCAAAGGTGAGCCTATATATGTAAAAATGAAATGAATGATCAATATTCATTTTTACATAAGAACCAAAATCGCTTAACGCGAGTTTGGATAGTAATTTTACTTGTGGCTTCCTATTCTTGATCGTGTCAAAACCCTACGATCTACCATACCTATGGTTTAGTCGTATCCATTTTTATTTGTTATAGAAGTTAATTAATTAATTGTGATTGTCTTGCATCTCACCCTCGTCCCTAGATTATGCATACACATTGCATATAACTCTTTGCCTCTAATTCGTTCTTGTAAATCTTCCTAATAATGATTTGTATTATACGTACAAAATTTAATAACTATGACGTCATAAAGTAACTTAATTCTCTTCACGTTTTCCATACCTTGAACACTGAATCACGTGTTTAGTATTTGGACATCTTCCGTATTGAATGTATGGTAAATTCCTTAATAATAATAATAATAATAAGAATAATAATAAAAAGAAAAAAAAGAAACTTCATTCTCTATACATCATTAGTTATGTTGTTTCCTACCTATTGTCTACTGATACCTATCAACCTATCAGTCCATATTTTACGCGTCTCTGTATTACGCACACAACCCATTGGATTATGTACATGTAAAATACGTCCACATATATTTTTTTTATTATTATTTTTTTTAAGTGCGTTGAACCTTCAAGGCATTCATTAGGCTTACAGTAGTTAAATGCTCAAATTTGCGAATCAGCAGAACCGAACGTTTCTAAGATAAACATCTTTCGCTCTGATCCAAATCTATAACATATAATGTAATATAACATATTATGTTGTATATAAATTATCTTGTCATGTCTCATGTACTTGTGTTGTACTAATAACCATATATATAATAACCATATATAATCTGACCATATAATCTGACCATATAATCTAACCATATAATCTAACCATATAATCTAACCATATAATCTAACCATATATATATATAAAAACACTGTAAGAATGGTAACGACGTAATGTACTTCAATGAAACTATAATTGAATGTAATGACTTTATATATAATGTAAGAATGTACTTTAATAGAATTGTAAGGGACAATCATAAGCGAATGGGAAGTAATCCATAATCGAAATCATAATTGTAATAAACCCAAACAAAAATGATATCGCCTTCAGAAATGAAGACGTGGCAAAAAAAAATAAGATTAGTTTTTATTTTATTTATTTTTTTAAATTTTTATTTGGAAACTTTCAAACACCTGATCGTGTTTAAAAGGGGGGAAACTTAACCTCCAACTGCCATCCCCCAACATTCAGGCATATTTTTATACATGTATTTGTAAAATGAAGGACACTTCATTACGAGACTCTGCCTTGGTGACTGCCAAGAGACTCCCCTGGTTAGCAGCCTCGCTGCGGGGAGGGAGGTCGAACCTCTACCCCTGTAAATTCAGAGCAGTACCTGTATATTTTTAAGAAGTAAATTTACAGTAAGAGAAACTTTTTATTTTCCCCCTCGAGTTGGGAAATCGTCAGAGGAACTTAGTAAAGTCGAAAAGTTATAAAGTATCAGAAGAAATATCCGTTGCTTGCCTCCCTAACTAGAACCCCCGTCGATTCCGAACCGATTAAGGGCCATAAAGGGGGGGGTTAACAGCTGGCGACCCTATAGCCAGGATAAACACATAGAAGAAGGAAGGGTCTAACAAGCTGGCGACCCTTTACCAGGATAAGAAGAAGATTTATAAAAGAAGAAGATTTATAAAAGAAGAAGATTTATAAAAGAAGAAGATTTATAAAAGAAGAAGATTTATAAAAGAAGAAGATTTATAAAAGAAGAAGATTTATAAAAGAAGAAGATTTATAAAAGAAGAAGATTTATAAAAGAAGAAGATTTATCAGGATAAAACCATTTGACCGGCGTGTCACGACTTCTAGTTCGTAACATCCACCCTTGACCGGTGTGTCACGACTCCAAGTTCTTCACGCCTAGTTTTCATCCAAGAAGAAGTAGCCAGCAAGACGTCTTCAGGACACGTCTCTGAGGATTTTGCCAGTAGAACTTTTGTTAAGTACATTTGTTTTTTTTAAGTAATTTATAAACACTTGAAAAGTCAGTATTATTAACAGTTAATAATGAGTATTAAGTCAGATTTTACAAGAAACACAGTGAACACTTCAGACACTAGTGATACATTTTTCTTAGTGTAACAGAGAGTTAATTTCAAAAGAGAGTTAATTTCAAAAGAGAGTTAATTTCAAAAAGAGAGTTAATTTCAAAAAGAGAGTTAATTTCAAAAAGAGAGTTAATTTAAAAAAGAGAGTTAATTTCAAAAAGAGAGTTAATTTCAAAAAGAGATTTAATTTCAAAAAGAGAGTTAATTTCAAAAAGAGAGTTAATTTCAAAAAGAGAGTTAATTTCAAAAAGAGAGTTAATTTCAAAAAGAGAGTTAATTTCAAAAAAGAGTTAATTTCAAAAAAGAGAGTTAATTTCAAAAAAGAGAGTTAATTTCAAAAAAGAGTTAATTTCAAAAAAGAGAGTTAATTTCAAAAAAGAGAGTTAATTTCAAAAAAGAGAGTTAATTTCGAAAAGAGAGTTAATTTCGAAAAGAGAGTTAATTTCGAAAAGAGAGTTAATTTCAGTTATTTTCACTGTTATATTCAGTATAGAATAATTTTATTTTATGTACCAAACATAATAATACCAGAGTGAAATGTTGTTTACATTTTATTTTTGTTTGCAAATTTTTTTCAATTACTGAATTGGATTGACTTGCAAATTAAGAGAGAGAGAGAGTTTACAGAGAGTTTATAGATTTAGAGAGATATTTGAAGTCAGTTTTAGTTGCAAAGAAGTTGCAAGTCAGTTTTAGTTGCAAAGAAGTTGCAAGTCAGTTTTAGTTGCAAAGAAGTTGCAAGTCAGTTTTAGTTGCAAATAAGTTGCAAGTCAGTTTTGAAGTCAGTTTTAGTTGCAAAAAAGTTGCAAAGAAGTTTTGAAGTCAGTTTTAGTTGCAAAGAAGTTTTGAAGTCAGTTTTAGTTGCAAAGAAGTTGCAAGTCAGTTTTGAAGTCAGTTTTAGTTGCAAAGAAGTTGCAAGACAGTTTTTGAAGTCAGTTTTCGTTGCAAAGAAGTTGCAAGACAGTTTTGAAGTCAGTTTTCGTTGCAAATAAGTTGCAAATCAGTTTTCAGTTGGTTGCATCCAAAAGGGATAACCAAACCCCAGAGATTTATAAAGATACTTGACAAGCGTTCAAGTTAGATAGTTTAAGTTTCAGAATACTTGACAAGCGTTCAAGTTAGACAATTAAGTTTCAAGAATACTTTATAAGAGTTCAAGTTACAGTTCAGAATACTTGACAAGCGTTCAAGTCAGATAGTTTCAGAAATACTTGACAAGAGGTCAAGTCAGAAGTTTGCGCCAAGATGGACAACCGCCCCCAGAGACATAGAAATACTTGGCAAGAGGTCAAGTCAGAAGGTTGCGCCAAAAGGGACAACCGCCCCAGAGATTTATAAAAATACTTGACAAGAGGTCAAGTCAGAAGGTTGCGCCAAGATGGACAACCGCCCCAGAGATTTATAGAAATACTTGATAAGAGGTCAAGTCAGAAGGTTGCGCCAAGATGGACAACCGCCCCAGAGATTTATAGAAATACTTGATAAGAGGTCAAGTCAGAAGGTTGCGCCAAGATGGACAACCGCCCCAGAGATTTATAGAAATACTTGACAAGAGGTCAAGTCAGAAGGTTGCGCCAAAAGGGACAACCGCCACAGAGATTTGTAGAAATACTTGATAAGAGGTCAAGTCAGAAGGTTGCGCCAAAAGGGACAACCGCCCCAGAGATTTATAGAAATACTTGATAAGAGGTCAAGTCAGAAGGTTGCGCCAAAAGGGACAACCGCCCCAGAGATTTATAGAAATACTTGATAAGAGGTCAAGTCAATAGGTTGCGCCAAAAGGGACAACCGCCCCAGAGATTTATAGAAATACTTGATAAGAGGTCAAGTCAGAAGGTTGCGCCAAAAGGGACAACCGCCCCAGAGATTTATAGAAATACTTGGTAAGAGGTCAAGTCAATAGGTTGCATCCAAGAGGGACAACCGCCCCAGAGATTACAGAAGTCAGTTTTGAAAAAGTTAGTTTTGAAAAAAAAAAGTTAGTTTTGAAAAAAAAAAGTTAGTTTTGAAAAAAAAAGTTAGTTTTGAAAAAAAAAGTTAGTTTTGAAAAAAAAAGTTAGTTTTGAGAAAGTTAGTTTTGAAAAAAAAAGTTAGTTTTTAAGTCCCAAGTCATTTCAATGCAGTCAATTGAATTCAACTTTTCCTTTGTAAGTTAAGAGAATTTAATTTAAGAAAATGTAATTTACAAATTTAATTCAACCTTTTTTTTTGTGTTGTAAAGAGAATTTAATTCAACCTGAATTGACCGGGTTGCGTCTTTAGTTAACCTTTCTTTGTTTTGTTGTAAGAAGGAAATGGACCGATTTGTCTTTTCTCTTTTTCATGCCATTGTTGCGTATAAAAATATATAGGTAAAATGACATATTTTATTGTTGGCAACCAAAACCGTTTTTACAAATGTTGGTAACGAGTTTTATAATTATTGCGATTATATGATGACAGAAATAGTGTAATAATTAATCGATAATGTACCTAATTTATCTTGCTCTGTATGGTCGGGAAATTTACCCGTAGGACCGCACATGGCCCTAAATTTCAGTTGTGTTTATTCTTTTTCAGTCATTTAATTTTTAATAAAACTTCTACGCAATAAAACAGATGTATTTGTCTATATGCAAACAAGTTTTCAGACTAAAAATATCAAATAATTCAAAATTCTATCAACATTCAACGAAAGAGTATGATTTTTCTACTTAACATGCAAAAAAATTATTAAACCTTTTTAATATTTTTTTTAGTATATAAAAAATAATTTTTAATGTAAAATTTACCTGAAATTATTAAAAGAAAAGATTGTTCGAAATGCTTTCCTTCCATTTCAATAACACTTTTTATTCTTGGCCGAAACTCATCTAAGGTTCGATTTACTTTTATTTTTAAGAATATTATAAAATGTTTAGCTCATTAAAATGCATAAATTGATTTATATTTTTAATTTGTATTCTTAACTTTCTTAATTCAATTATCGTACCGATACTTCTGGTTAATGTTTATATAGTTCATATATAGCTAGGAATGTTACTAGTCGAATTTAATTCCATCTTCAAAAATTCAATTTTTAAACCGTGAGATTTACTTTCATCAATTGTAAGTCCTCTAAGTACATTTCTTTGTATTACCTTAATACGTGGAACTGATTTAATTAAATACTTAAATACTACCTTGAACTTAAAGGATTTTATAATAATAATGATAATAATAATAATAACAACAATAATTGACTCAAAAGATTTTATAACCCTAAAACCCATCTTAAATTATTATACATTATTTTTAAACTTTGTTAATTCAAAAACCTTCCAAATCTCTACACATACACACGCATGTATGCACACTATATATACTATATATACAAACATTATTCTAAAATCATTCGATATCACAAACTATTTCATAGCGTGTAGGTGCTAACTCTGCTATTTATATAGTCCTAAGCCTTTTTGCTTACTATATATAAATTTTTGCTCAGGCATTTATTCAGTTAATTTAAGAATCCTCTCCGCTAGTCTGTCCCTCAAAGTTATGATACACACTTTGTATCTAATACACACAAATATACACTAGACCACAGGTCTATACATCATCCATTACGTAATTCGATTTTTTACCTACAATAGTCAATAAAATTAGTTATAGACTGCACGATCAGGGTAACTTTGGAAAATAATTTATATTTTTTTCCTTTTACCTACTATTCATTATGTACATAATTTTTTCCCACAGAAAAATAAAAATTTTGTAAAAAAAAAAAATTTTTTAACAATATCATTCTTTGTCTAGCGTAATTGTTTGTCTAAAATTGAAGTATTAATCTTTGAATTTTTTATATTATATAATAACTCACTTGCTCTGTATAAAAATTTGTAATGTAAAGAAAAAAATTCGTCATCTAACTTGAAGTAGTTAGGATGTTATTTTCTCATTTGTATTGTATTAATGGTACCCTATTAGATTATTGTATAAATATCGTTTTTTTTTAAAAGGGGAGAGCAATGTAAAAATGAAATGAATGATCAATATTCATTTTTACATAAGAACCAAAATCGCTTAACGCGAGTTTGGATAGTAATTTTACTTGTGGCTTCCTATTCTTGATCGTGTCAAAACCCTACGATCTACCATACCTATGGTTTAGTCGTATCCATTTTTATTTGTTATAGAAGTTAATTAATTAATTGTGATTGTCTTGCATCTCACCCTCGTCCCTAGATTATGCATACACATTGCATATAACTCTTTGCCTCTAATTCGTTCTTGTAAATCTTCCTAATAATGATTTGTATTATACGTACAAAATTTAATAACTATGACGTCATAAAGTAACTTAATTCTCTTCACGTTTTCCATACCTTGAACACTGAATCACGTGTTTAGTATTTGGACATCTTCCGTATTGAATGTATGGTAAATTCCTTAATAATAATAATAATAATAAGAATAATAATAAAAAGAAAAAAAAGAAACTTCATTCTCTATACATCATTAGTTATGTTGTTTCCTACCTATTGTCTACTGATACCTATCAACCTATCAGTCCATATTTTACGCGTCTCTGTATTACGCACACAACCCATTGGATTATGTACATGTAAAATACGTCCACATATATTTTTTTTTATTATTATTTTTTTTAAGTGCGTTGAACCTTCAAGGCATTCATTAGGCTTACAGTAGTTAAATGCTCAAATTTGCGAATCAGCAGAACCGAACGTTTCTACACTAAGATAAACATCTTTCGCTCTGATCCAAATCTATAACATATAATGTAATATAACATATTATGTTGTATATAAATTATCTTGTCATGTCTCATGTACTTGTGTTGTACTAATAACCATATATATAATAACCATATATAATCTGACCATATAATCTGACCATATAATCTAACCATATAATCTAACCATATAATCTAACCATATAATCTAACCATATATATATAAAAACACTGTAAGAATGGTAACGACGTAATGTACTTCAATGAAACTATAATTGAATGTAATGACTTTATATATAATGTAAGAATGTACTTTAATAGAATTGTAAGGGACAATCATAAGCGAATGGGAAGTAATCCATAATCGAAATCATAATTGTAATAAACCCAAACAAAAATGATATCGCCTTCAGAAATGAAGACGTGGCAAAAAAAAATAAGATTAGTTTTTATTTTTATTTATTTTTTTAAATTTTTATTTGGAAACTTTCAAACACCTGATCGTGTTTAAAAGGGGGGAAACTTAACCTCCAACTGCCATCCCCCAACATTCAGGCATATTTTTATACATGTATTTGTAAAATGAAGGACACTTCATTACGAGACTCTGCCTTGGTGACTGCCAAGAGACTCCCCTGGTTAGCAGCCTCGCTGCGGGGAGGGAGGTCGAACCTCTACCCCTGTAAATTCAGAGCAGTACCTGTATATTTTTAAGAAGTAAATTTACAGTAAGAGAAACTTTTTATTTTCCCCCTCGAGTTGGGAAATCGTCAGAGGAACTTAGTAAAGTCGAAAAGTTATAAAGTATCAGAAGAAATATCCGTTGCTTGCCTCCCTAACTAGAACCCCCGTCGATTCCGAACCGATTAAGGGCCATAAAGGGGGGGGTTAACATATATGTACAAAGCTCTTCCTCTCTCACGCGCTCTCTCTCTCTCATATATATATCCCAGTTAAAAAGTAGGTCTAAGGTGGAGTGTAAAGCTTGACCTTCGCCAGAATGAACTATTCGGGCCGAAACCATCGAAAGCAAAGGTGAGCCTATATATGTACAAATCTCTCTCTCTCTCTCTCTCTCTCTCTCTCTCTCTCTCGCACTCTCTCTCTCTCTCTCTCGCGCTCTCTCTCCCTTATATATATATATATATTATATATATATATATATATATATATATAATATATATATATATCTATATATATATATATATATATATATATATATATATATATATATAATATATATATATTATATATCTCTTAGATAAACTTTTTCCGCCAAGTTTATAATCTACACTTTGGGATTTAATGATCCCGCAACCCGGAACACTTTGTCAATTTTTTAAATTTATTTATTGTATCGTAGGCGAAACCTGTGAGACAAACTTTTACAGCTACGAGAATGTGCTGTAGACCTTTGCGCACTGCTAATTTTTCCTTTTCCTTCATGGGTAAATGGTTTTGAAATTATCTTCCAAATCTCTGACGTTTTATTTTTCCGAGGAGATAATAAACTTTCCGAGCCTATTTTAGATGGGTCACCATAAATTGATTCACAAATTTATCTTCCAACCTCGTTAAACATCTCATATAACTGGATGCCTATCATACGTTCAAATCTGCCACCAAATCATCGGGGGCAGAACACAAGATCAAAAACAACGCCTTTCTCTCTCCTTACGAATGGGTATATCTGACACGCCCAAGATTTCACGGGGCAGCCAATCACAACCCTGTGGGCGGAGCCCATAACCTCTGGTTGGAGGCTAGGTGGGCCTCTGCATTAAGTTCTTCCCAAAATTCACTGATAGCCAATAGGAAGCTTGCAAATCGGCTATTGTAGGATGTTCACAATTGCGATCCCATTTATAAAAGTGAAAACTTTCATCTCAGGGCCTCAATTCATTCGTTTTTCTGGAAAAGTGCTTTTGAAATACCCCATCATGATCCAGTTCTACAATTCTTCGGATTTGTTAGAAACGAGGATGTCCATCGCATCTCTCAACGCAATCCAATGCAGAAATTTGCGACGTATTGCATGAGCAAACGGATACGTCATTTGAAATGTAAGTAATTAATTTGTGATTATATACTGCGGTTCAGTCAGTGTTAATTAACTTATAAAAGGCCATAATAAATACGTTTTAAAAAATAGTTTGTGCTTTATTCTCGGTCTATATACAACGGTTCAATCAATGTTAGTTAATTTATAAAAAGCCGTAATAAAACAAAGTGAAATGCTATCTGTCCAGAGGCCGGTTTCTATATATATATATATATATATATATATACATATGTTCCTCTATGTGTATTTTGGTGAAAAACAACGTTTTTAATTATTGCCTATTTTCTGTATCCTTCGCAGTTATTTCGATATATATATATATATATATATATATATATATATATATATATATATATATATATATATATATATATGGTGTGGCTTTAATTGTACATTTCTCGATAACTTAAAAAATTATAGACAGCTCTGCTGTAGGAGTTTAGAAATATTAAAAACTTTTAAGAATTGCCTGCTGGCTCGGGCTCGAGACCCAGTGCCAGCAGACGAAGTGTAGCACACCCAGCTAATCTTCCTTTTGAGCTGTCAATTAGTGTACTTGTTTTTAATTATTGTCCCATTCTGTTTCATTCGCGGTTATTTCGGTATGTATATATATATATATGTTAACCCCTCCGTCTATGGCCCGGGTTGGTTCGAAGTCGACGGGGGTTCTAGTTAGGTGGCAGCAACGGATGTGTGACTTGTAGTAGTTTTCTTCTATATTACTCTCCGAGTTCTTCTATAGTGGCTCGGAGGACTCTGTAGACTTACTAAATGCTGAAGTTCCGGACTCTTCTTATAGCGTATCCGGAAAGTTTAATGACTAAGTTCTTCTGAAGAGAGCAAGGCTCGAAGGATAAGATAAAACTATCTTTTACTGTAATTTACTGCTAAAATGTACAGGTAGTGCTCAGCCTCTGAATTAGCTTCTGAATGACAATGGAAGATTTTTACTGGGTTTATATACCCAAAAACTGCTAACATCATTATTATTAAATGCTAAAAAGGCTGTATTATTTTTGCACAATATTCGAAAATAAAGTAAATTTTCAGCTGTGGTAAGGCTTGAACGAGTAAACAAAATATTTGAAGACGAAACCATATTTTTATCTTAAACCGCGACTTTTCAGATCTGATGTTATCATGATCTGCCAAGTTAACTAAAAGTGGAAATCGGACTATGCATCTTTACACTAAAATATGCATATGAGTAAAATTTTAAGGTTTAAGATGTACAATTTTAATGCTTAGGCAAGACATGATCTCATCTTTTTATAACGAAAGAGAATGTATACAAAATATGAACATTGCAAAGCTTAAGCAGGATTCCTTATTAAGCGAAATCTAAAAAAATGATTATGAGATTTTAAAAAACAACAGGTCACCAATTATTTAGCAAAGTAGAAAGCAAATCAAAAATTTTATCCAAACTCGCGTTGGGCGATTTTGGTCCTTATGTAAAAATGAATACACACACGTACATACATATGAGTATAGGCATTATATAAAGTTAAATATATAAGAATATACAGGATTATATAAATACATGAACCATATAACATGAATTTTTAAAATGGATACTTTTTCTTAAAATGGATACAAGAACTATATAAATGAATACAAGAATTACATGAAGAATAAGATATATAGGAATATGGGAATTATTTATGGTTCATTTTTACAGGGCTCTCCCTCTAGAATGATATTAATATAATAATGTAACATCCTAACTAATGCTAACTAGATGATAACTATGGGTTTTATAATACAGATTTATATATACAACATAAGTCGGGTGGTTAAGTCTAGTTCACGTGGTCTGGGTACGCACTCTTGGTCGTGCATAAATAGTTTCATGTTCCGTGTCACTTGGTTTTCTTTGTTCCCAGAATGATCTTTTCACCACAAATATACCGAGGATAATAGCACATACAATAATGATACTAACGGCAGATGTTGAGAAAATGGTTACCGGTTGTAGTATTTGTAAGAGGTTATTTTGGTTATCATCCGAAATTTTAAACCGGCTCAATTGATCATTCCATTCAGGGGCATGTAGTTCGGGTAGGATGGTTACAGGTTTTATGGAGAGATTTAAGATCTCTATGACGGGTTTAAATTTAATTTGCGACGGGAATGGGTATGAGTTATTAAGGGTAACCTTGTACGGGTTGTATATTTGGAGGGCTTTTGAACGCAAGGAGCAACCAATTGGTAGCCGAATAACCATAGGGATTGTAATGAGGGAATAATTCGATGGACACTCGAGAGTAGCGGCAGTCCTGTTCGCGAAGAAACCCAGATGTCTGGTCCAATTCGTAGTTGGATGGTTTTAGGGGAATAAATTTTTTAAATGAACATACGGGGCATGCCGGTCACGAATTAAGTCGATAAAGCAAGACCTAGTAGTTGGAAGAATAACTGGTTTGAGTGGAGGGCAACGAGTTGTTTATTTGGTTGCGGGAATCGGCAATGCCGGACGTCGCTATCTGACATCATAGAATAAGCTGACAGATCTTTGGTGAGGAAAAGGTAAGGTGGTACGGTGGGTAAATACAATCGATAGACATTAGATTGTTTTGGTAGGGTGTTGGGAAAGGGTGAAATTTATATACGTCATAAGTGAGGACATCGAAAAATGGTATAATTATGAGGTATGTGTAGGGGCGTGGTCCATGTACAGTCCAGGTGTATTCTAGAAATTGGGGTAATTAGTGTGGTTGAGTGGGAATATGGGTGATAATTTTAATTGTGACTGGGCGGTGTGAATCAAGGACTGAAGTATTTCCCATGGTATTAGGGTGGAAAGAGTGATTTTTCCATGGGCTAGCTGGGTTGCACGCAAAACCTTGGAATGAATCGTAGTTATTCGTTGTAAGTATTTATCGATTAGGGTTACTTGTAGGTTCATTATCTCTATTAATTCTAGATATCTTTTGTGTTCTTTGTATTGAGCTAACATGGATTCAAGGTATGTGAATCTGTCCGAAAGGGAGTGGAGGAAGCGATTGTTTTCGTGTAATGACCTAATAGTTTGTTCTAACATGTGTCCATTATATTGTCGATTTCGCGCGAAGAGATTCAATTTAAGTTCAATTCTTTTAATATCTTCTTCGGTTGCTAATCCGAATAAACCTTTGAACAGTTTCCCTCCTATATCTATCAGTCCCCTTTTACTTCTTTGGTTAAAGTTTTCTGAATTTTTAGTTTCAGTTTGTATCCATGGTAAGGCTAATATTTCTGATAGGGCGCGTGCTGTAGTTTGAATATTTTCGAGGGTATTTTCTAACAGAACGCGACTAATCTGATCTTTTCCTTGGAAAGAATTCTGGACTTTACTTTCAAACGTTTTTAATTGGGTTTGTATCTGAAGGAGATTGATTTTAATTCTAGCAGGGGGTTGCAAATTTATATAAAGGTCTGCGTGCCCTTTCAAAAATTTACCTTCTGCAAGTTTTTCTATAACAACTCCGGTAGAAATTTTAATGCTAGGGCTACAAGAGTAAATAATTTGGAAAATTATAAGGGGGACAATTTTATTCATTTCTACGCCTTAGTTATACGGAGCTGGGGGTGGGTGTGTGGATACTTGTGTTTGTGGGCGAAGGGGTCGGCCTCGTTTTGGTGGCAATGGGGGTCGACCGTTGAGCTCGGATTCTGAGCGGGTTCGTTTCTTATGTGAAGGTTCTAGTTCACGTGGGTGATGCATTTGCGGGCGGTATGTAGGGTCCGTGCGTCGATCATCAATCGGTGAGGGTGGTGACAGAGGAGATGGTGGAGTTGGAGGAGATGGTGGAGTTCCACTGAGTGATCCTCTCGAAGGGG
Source organism: Bathynomus jamesi (assembly GCA_023014485.1). NCBI lineage: Eukaryota > Metazoa > Arthropoda > Malacostraca > Isopoda > Cirolanidae > Bathynomus > Bathynomus jamesi. The sequence goes on along the minus strand of JAJOZX010001843.1, from coordinate 481,588 downwards.
TTTCTCCAGGGTCTGGGTCCGATGGGACGCTTGGCTCTGGGGCCTCCTCTTGTTCAGAGATTGCCTCGAGTACTGGTGGTATTACGAGGTACCAATCTTCGTCATGGGTAGCGGTTCCCGCGGTGACCACTTCAGTTTTTTGATCCCTGCCCGATTTGTTAATATCTTGACCTTTTGAAGGATAGGCGGCTCGAACGCCTGGCAGCTGTTTTTTGGGAAGGTGTTCGGAAGCTATCTTCAAATTGTCAGCGTGAATGATCTTTAGTTTGGAATGATCCCGGAGGTCGAGGATTTCATAACGATTTTTTCCGAGGTTTTTCATAATCCTATATGGGCCATCCCATTTTGGGTATAATTTGCGATGAGCACCTGGCGGTTTCACGCTCTTCAGATAACATCGCATACCGACGATTATAGTCCGTTGACGGGGATGACGCCTATGTTGCTCTTGCTCCATCTGTTGGTTTCGTTGGTCGAGGGCATAGCGGATTATGTCAAAAATCTTGAAAGATCGTTCAGCTAGTTGCTGATTTGCTTCTGCCATTTCGGAAGATGTTAGAACTGTCGGGTCGGTTTGGTCGGGCAAATCAAAAGGTAGACGCTTGTCGTAGTGATAGAGGACGAAATGAGGAGTGTCCCCGATGGACACATTATAGCCATTGTTGATGGCTGTTTGTACCATGGGAAGGGAATCATCCCATGTACGGGAGGATGCATCGACAACGTGGTGCAGTGCTTCTAAGATCTTTCGATTGTGCCTTTCCACTTAGCCGTTTGCCTGCGGATGGTATGCCACAATGTGTGTATTTTTAATTTTACACATGTTACAGAGTGACTCGAACAGTTTGGAAGTGAAACTAAGGGCGTTATCCAACATTAGGATGGAAGGAGTGGTATGATTTTGGATGACGCGTTCCACTCGGGCTCTTGCCACAGTTTCTGAGGTCTGGTCTGGAGTGGCGGCTACTTCGCTGTAACGCGAGAAGTGGTCTGTAAACACAATGATGTACTGATTTCCCTTTGATGTTTTGGGAAATGGTCCCAGTATATCCATTCCAGTTCTTTGCCAGGGCCTTTGGCATACTGGATATTTATGCATCGGAGCTGTGGATGGGACGTTGCCCTTGTGTTTTAAACACGACGGACATTCGGCGATGTATTCTTGTACCTTTCTGTTCCGAATCAGGCGAGTTTGTCTAAAACAATTCGTCTAAAATACAATTTGTCTAAATCAATTTGTCTAAAACAATTTGTCTAAAATAGTTTGTCTAAAATCAATTTGTCTAATAACAATTTGTCTAAAATACAATTTGTCTAAAAATAATTTGTCTAAAATACAATTTGTCTAAACAAACAATTTAATATAATATGGCATACAAATTGTTGCCTGATGTACAATGCTATTTATTACTTGCCAGCCCCATCTTAAAAGGTTACCTCTTGTGCGGAATAGTACATCGAAATCAGTTATCCCGGAACCCATAACCCGGTTAGGTTAGGTTAGGTTAGGTTAGGTATATTATGAAATAAAATCAACCCATTTTCAATCTTTTCATCCTCACTCCAAATTTATCAAGCAGACAAATGCATTTCTAGTTATCTTCAGTTATTAGTCAAATTGTATTTTAGACAAATTATTTTTAGACAAACTATTTTAGACAAACTATTTCGATGTACTATTCCGCACAAGAGGTAACCTTTTAAGATGGGGCGTGGCAAGTAATAAATAGCATTGTACATCAGGCAACAATTTGTATGCCATATTATATTAAATTGTTTGTTTAGACAAATTGTATTTTAGACAAATTATTTTTAGACAAATTGTATTTTAGACAAATTGTTATTAGACAAATTGATTTTAGACAAACTATTTTAGACAAATTGTTTTAGACAAATTGATTTAGACAAATTGTATTTTAGATGAATTGTTTTAGACAAATTCTCCTAGACGCTTTCTGTTCATCTCGGGAAAGTGGTATCGCTCCAAAAGACTCTTGATGGTGCGATCCGGCCCCATGTGTTCATACAAAGGTGAGTCGTGACAAAGTCCAATGGCTATATCGACGAGATCCTTTGGTATCTCCACGAGGTCGTTTCCATCTTCGTTCCTGAAATGTACGAGCCCATCTTTGAGGTTGTACTGTTCTTTTACCTTCGATGGTTCCTTTTGTTCCAGGCGCGCCCGAAGGTTTTTGGTGTGTTGATCCTGTTGTTGGGAATATTGCAGACACTCGTGGTCGAACACAGGAAGAATTCCTATTTTATTCACTTGGGCGTCGGACTTGAGTCTCGACAATCCGTCTGGAATAACTTGAAGTTTTCCCCGTTTGTATACGATTTTTGCCACAAAGTCCTGAATCAACAGAGCCCATCTACTCAATCGTCCTTCAAGTAGCTTGTCCTTGAAGAGGTACGTGAGTGGCTTATGATCAGTCTTGATGGTTACATCGTAGCCATAGACGATATTTCGAAATATTTTCAAAGCCCAATATACCGCTAGGGCCTCTCGGTCCGTAGTGGAATAATTCCGTTGAGGTGCAGAGAGAAGTTGACTGGCATAAGCAATGGGTAATTCCACACCGTCTACGTCCTGTAACAGGACGGCTCCTAGTCCATAGGAGGAAGCATCTGTGGCTATAATGAAGGGTCTTGTGTAATCAGGATATTGTAAAATGGGATGACAGGTTAGTTTATTAATTAAAGTTTCAAAGGCATGTTGGTGATCGGATTCCCAGTTAAATTTCGAATTTTTCTGGAACAAATTAGTAATGGGTTTAGCAATATTTGAAAATTGGGGGATAAAGTTCCGATAGAATCCGACAAAACCAATAAATGCACGGGCGTCGTCGATGGTTTTGGGTATAGGGTACCTTTCCAGGGCTTCAAGTTTGGCTGGATCAGGTTTAATTCCTGTGGACGAGAGTAGGAATCCTAGGTATACCAGGGATTCTTGTAAAAAATTGCACTTTGCAAGCTTCAGTTTGAGGTGTGCTTTTCTCAAGTGTGATAGCACATTCTGAAGGCGTTCAAAGTGTGTTTTTATGTCCGAACTGTAGACGATAATATCGTCAAGATAAACGAGAGCTTCGACACCTAATAGGTCGGAAAGGACTATATTCATCAACCTAGAGAAATTAGCAGGCCCATTTGGGGACTCCGAAAGGTAAAACCTGGAATTCGTAATGGCCTCGGTTAGTGGAGAAAGCAGTCAATGCCCGAGATTCGGGACTGACCTCCATTTGCCAATAACCCGATGCTAAATCGAGGGATGAAAAAAATTCGCTTTCCCTACGTTCAGAATTGTTTCCTGCATGTTTGGAATCGGGAAACGGTCTGGGATGGTAATGTTGTTCAGGCGTCTAAAATCTATACAAGGGCGAGATGTTCCGTCCTTTTTGGAGACGAGAATCATAGGAGCGGACCAGGGACTAGCTGAAGGCTGAATGACATCCTGCTCCAACATGTCCTTGATGTGTTCCTCAATAGTGACTAATTGGGAATGTGGAGCCCGATAGGGAGGAATGAAAATGGGTTTGGAATTGGGTTCCAACTTGATTTCAAAAGGGACCAAATTAGTTCGGCCCAGGGGATCTCCTTTTAGGGCAATCGCATCTCTATTTCTTATCAGGAAATCGAGAAGTGATTCCATTAGTTTGGGATCCTGTAAAGCTGGTGACTCCTGAAGGGAGTGCTCCAGACATTTCTTATATTCTTCTTTTAATACTGAAGGATTTAACTCTAAGGAACTGGAAACACGATTTATCCTACTGATGGGGAAATCTGAATCTACTTCTACTGTGGAAACAGTTTCTATTTTCTGATTTGAAGTTAATTCTATAGGACTTTTTCCTTTGTTTAAACAAAAAACAGGGATAGCTGAATTCTGACTCTGACTAAGGACATGGGCAATAAGAACATCTCTTTTGAAATTACTTTTCTCTGTAATCAGAGTACGCTCTGACTCTAATAATTTTCCTTGACTGTCAACTACTTTTGCTAGGAAACAAATCTTCTCATAAGGTGCTACTGTTATATGCTCGGTAGGGCATATGAAAAATTGTGAATCTGACTCTGGTTCGGCGACTAAAATTTGCCTTATTGGCTGAACTGAAGCTGGCTGACTGGAAGCTGGCTGACTGGAAGCTGGCTGACTGGAAACTGGCTGACTGGAAACTGGCTGACTGGAAACTGGCTGACTGGAAACTGGCTGACTGGAAACTGACTGACTGGAAACTGACTGACTGGAAACTGACTGACTGGAAACTGACTGACTGGAAACTGACTGACTGGAAACTGACTGTGTTGATCCAACTGGATTCAACAACTGGAACTGATTAGCCTGGGGTCTGATTTCTGGAGCGGTTGTCTATCTGGATGCAGCCGGCTGACTTGAACTGCTATCAAGTGGAGGGGGTTTCCTATTTCTTTCGGAAATCTGAACTGAACTAATTCTATTAGCATTAAGCTGTCTGTCATTCTCACGGAGATGGTGTGTCCTATTTCGACACTTTACTAACTTTCCGGCTGGTAAATCTCCCATTGATTCAGGTTAAAAAAATCCATACCTAGTAGGATATCTGTCTGAAAGGTGGCGACTGTGTCTACTATACAACATTTCGCGGAATATACCGCGTTTCCAACTTCTAAATATAACTCAATTTCTCCGTATGTAGGTATGGGTGTGCCCGTAACTCCTCTGAGTTGGCAGGATGGTGCCTTAAGTTCATATTTGTAATTTGTACTCCCTAGTAATTCATCTACACATTGTTTCTTAATTAACGTCGCGTGTGCTCCTTTATCTAGGAGAGCAGTTAAATCTTGGTTATCGGTGCTACAATTTATTATTAAATGTAGGAGGTCCGCACCTATTATCCTGATGGGGAGTTTGTGTGCGTATCTGGGCTCATTACTGTAATTTAGGAGGGAGGAGGTTGAACTGCTGCCTCCAATGTAAGGTCTAAAAAAGGGCTCAAATGGTCTTCTATGGGGGGACCTGGGTCATATTCTACGGGATTACCATACGCTGGAGGGTGTTCTTGAAAACTGTACTCTGGGGAAAATGATTCCTCCACGGGTACTTCTACGTACCGAACTAGCTGACCTTGCTGGTTGTACTGAGGTTTGTACATGGGGTAAGAGTGTGGTTGACCCTGTGGTCATAATCTATTGGGTTGGTGGTTCGACTGAGGCTGGGAATGGACTGGTTTCTGGGGATTGGATGACTTTTGGGATACGTTTTGGGAACGTGGGTGGTTTGGTTTTTGAAAGTGGGGTCTATACCCTGCAGGGGCTTTATCAGCACACTTTTGGCGATCGCCACGGCGATGACCATGTTCGTGACAGTGGGAGCAATAAGAGGGATAATTACACTGACTTATCATGTGCCCAAAGCTATCGCAGTTAAAACACTGTGGAGGAGGACGTGTATTCTGGGTTTGGGGGGCTTGTTTCTGGGGTGTTCCCTGCATTGGCCTCGATTTATAGGGTTGTTGTTGTTGTTGGTGTTGTGGCTGCTGCTGCTGAATGTAATGTACAGGGGTTTCTCTACCCTTTCGGTAGTTCTGGTTTGCTAAATCGGGGTAATGTTTCCGTGTTTTGTTTATGGCTACACTTACAGGTTTGTCAACATTTAAAAACTCCTGAAACTTTTTTTTAGGTGCTCCGGGTAGGTTTTGGTAAATGGTTGTGGCTACTATTAGATTTCTTTGTTTCGAAGTGAAAGTTATGCCACATGCATTTTCTGCGGCACGGAGGGCTTCTCCTACAAGTTTATGTGTACGTGTAATAAAATTGTTTAAATCTTCGTGTTCCTCTTTCTTCCATTTAGCTTGGAAGACTGCTTCTAACGTGGCTAAGGGTTGTGCAAGTGTTATTTCTTTAAAAAATTCTAATAAGTTTTGTTTAAAATCGTCCCATGTTGTAGCTTCGCTAATTGATGGGACGTAGGTGACTGTGTCATGAGCATTCCCTTCTTTAGGGTCGATAAATCTTTTTGCTTCCCTAATTTTTATATCATCATCGGTAATGTTTTCGCGTAAGAAATGTTGCTCTAAAGATTCAATCCAAGTTAATGTATGCTGGGGCGGGGGTTTGAGACTGAGACATATTGGCTTGTTCTGGATCTGAAGTTTGTGTGTTTGGGAGTATGTTTGAAGGGCGTAGGTAAATTTTCGATGACAGAAAGCGCACCGTCTGAATCGCTCATATGTGAAGGTACTTATTAATGTGTTCTAATTAGGTCTGCTTGACCGATCTTAATTTATGGAATGATCACTTAAGGGGTTTTCCTAACCAAAGCTGGGCACTTGCGTTTTTTTTTGCGGTACTGCGGTACTGCGGTACTACCGCACTACCAAACCGGTACCGCATAACGCAGTACCGCAAAGGATCGCTGAAAGTACAGCCTGTACTTTCAGCGATCCTTTGCGGTACTGCGTTATGCGGTACCGGTTTGGGTGCGGTAGTACCGCAGTACCGCAGTACCGCAAAAAAACCGCAAGTGCCCAGCTTTGTTCCTAACTACACTATCTAAAAAATAAATGCACAACAATTTGCCTAACTAGGGGAAAATTTGAAAAGATTGCAAACAAAAATAAAAAATGTAAACAAAATTTCACTGGAATGTACGTGAAGGTATGGTAATACTATGTTTGGTACATTAAATAAAATTATACTATACTAACTAGAATAGTAAAAATAACTGTGACAATAACTCTGTGACAATAACTCTGTGACAATAACTCTGTGACAATAACTGTGAAAATACTGTTTTCAATAAAAGAAATGTATCACTGGTGTCTGAAGTGTTCACTGTTTTGTGTTAATTCTGGCTCAATACTAAATATTAACTGTTAATAATACTGACTTTTTCAAATGTTTAGAGATTATTTAAAAAAAAAGTTTTTGTACTTAACAAGATTCCTACGGCGAAATCCTTAGAGACGTGTCCTGAAGACGTGTCCTGAAGACGTGTCTTGCTGGCCACTTGTTCTTGGATGAAAACTAGGTGTGGAGAACTTGGAGTCGTGACGCACCGGTTCAAGGGTGGATGTGACGAACTAGAAGTCGTGACACGCCGGTCAATTGGGTGTTGGTTCTGGTTCCAGGGTCTGGAAGACTGGAAGAATCCTGGATGCAGAAGTTGTCAGTCGTGAAGATCCTGGTTAAAGGGTCACCAGTTGTTAACCCCTCCGTCTATGGCCCGGGTTGGTTCGAAGTCGACGGGGGTTCTAGTTAGGTGGCAGCAACGGATGTGTGACTTGTAGTAGTTTCCTTCTATATTACTCTCCGAGTTCTTCTATAGCGGCTCGGAGGACTCTGGTAGACTTACTAAAGGTTCTGAAGATTCCGGACTCTTCTTATAGCGTATCCGGAAAGTTTAATGACTAAGTCCTTCTGAAGAGAGCAAGGCTCGAAGGATAAGATAAAGACTATCTTTTACTGTAATTTACTGCGAAAATGTACAGGTAGTGCTCAGCCTCTGAATTAGCTTCTGAATGACAATGGAAGATTTTTACTGGGGTTTATATACCCAAAAACTGCTAACATCATTATTATTAAATGCTAAAAAGGCTGTATTATTTTTGCACAATATTCGAAAATAAAGTAAATTTTCGAAACCATATTTTTATCTTAAACCGCGACTTTTCAGATCTGATCTTATCATGATCTGCCAAGTTAACTAAAAGTGGAAATCGGACTATGCATCTTTACACTAAAATATGCATATGAGTAAAATTTCAAGGTTTAAGATGTACACTTTTAATGCTTAGGCAAGACATGATCTCATCTTTTATAACGAAAGAGAATGTATACAAAATATGAACATTGCAAAGCTTAAGCAGGATTCCTTATTAAGCGAATTCTAAAAAATGATTACGAGATTTTAAAAAACAACAGGTCACCAATTATTTGGTAAAGTAGAAAGCAAATCAAAATTTTTATCCAAACTCGCGTTGGGCGATTTTGGTCCTTATGTAAAAATGAATACACACACGTACATACATATGAGTATATGCATTATATAAAGTTAAAAATATAAGAATATACAGGATTATATAAATACATGAACCATATAACACATGAATTTTTAAAATGGATACTTTTTCTTAAAATGGATACAAGAACTATATAAATGAATACAAGAATTACATGAAGAATAAGATAGTATAGGAATATGGGAATTATTTATGGTTCATTTTTACACATATATATATATGTATATATATATATATATATATATATATATATATATATATATATATATATATATATATATATGAAGAATAAGATAGTATAGGAATATGGGAATTATTTATGGTTCATTTTTACACACACACACATATATATATATATATATATGATGTGGTTTTAATTGTACATTTGTCGATAACTTAAAAAATTGTAGACAGCTCTGCTGCAGGATTTTAGAAATACTAAAAACTTTTAAGAACTGCCTGCGGGCTCGGGTTCGAGACCCGTTGCCGGCAGACGATGTCTTAGCACTATTACTTTTGAAAACTGTCAGGATATCTGCTTTGTGATTATAATTTGCCAGGTGTCCTAATCGGGATTTTCTCTTATACATCTCTTTAATTAAACTAATTTAATTTTACTTAACTTTATTTGATTCAGCATGAACTATTCATGTTAACTTCTCATTAAAGGAGCGAAACGGAACATCAACGTGATGTAGCTACTTTTCGTTTTGAGGAAAGGGGAATAAATGATATGGATTCTTTACCGCACAGCCAACCCAGCGACCTGAATACAGAGGTCGAGGTATTGGCTCACATCCGGTCCAACGAATGCCAGGTCATCGAGGAATTAATGTATTTTTTGGGGTTAAGAACAAAACATAATGTATTTTCATTTAATTTATTAAATGGTAGAAAACATGTACAAAGCGGAACCAGTGTTCATTAAATAAGTCTTAATGGCGATATTTTACAAATACGCCTTTACACAATATAGATACACACTGTTACACAATACAGCGGGTGTTAACATGTGGGAACTTTTTTATTTGTCTGCATTCCGTTTTATCATTCATTTCAGTGTCGCACAAATCGAATAATTTTAAAAAAATTATAAATCCCTTTCCCGGTGACATGTGCAGGAGAAATGAAAGACTATACAATTTAGGGTGGAGCGAAAAATACTTTTTTTCTAGTATGAAGTTCTAATAGTGATTAAAAGTTGCATTTAGTGGACGATATATACCTGCCAAAATATGAGTTCATTTGTTTAATATGTTCAGCTGCCACCAGGGGGCTAAAGTTAACACAATTTTGGGTAAAAATGAAAAAAATGCTTCTATTTTAGGTTTATCAAACTATTATAAAATTTTATCTTAAAATTATCTAATAGTTTGATTAAGATTCATAAATGATAAGAATTCGTTTTGTAAAAATGCCTTTTCATATGCTTAATATCTTCAGCTGCCACAAGAGGGCTGAATTTAACTTAAAAGTGACAATTAAGTATGATTCTGTATTTACTTGAAAAAGGGAACAGTAATAAATTAGGATGTCTCTCCTCCTTTATACTGGCTTGAGACAGTTAAGAAACGTTATTTCGTGCCTTAGCGGAGTTACCACCCTTTCTCCAACCAACCTCCCTCTAGAAAGGGTTCTTGCTGAAGACTATTTAGTAATTTGCTTTTGTGTCAAATTTTGGCTGTTTTTTCCTTGATTCTAATGTAGCACGAATCCAACCGTCTCTGTTTGTAGGTCCGCAGACTGATCCAGCAGCGTCTGTAACGAGCTTGACTCATCTCTCTACGGCTTGTGTATGACATGGAAACTGAAATAATTCTGAATGAAGAGTAGTACCATGTTTGATGCATGATTCAATATCATCAAGAGAAACTCCTTTGGTTATCGGTGGTTCTGCTATCTGAAAATCTTGCCACATAATGAGATCTGTATAGTCTTTGGCATAAAAATTTATTTCTGGCACCTTAAAATACCTGATAACATCTGTTTCTTGAATGCATGCCCTTGCTTTTATGATACGCCTAAATTCCAACTGACGCACATGCTCCCTTTCATCAGCTATCATTGCAATGAGAATGTTTTCTTGATTGCCTAATATGCATTTCGCTGAATGACTGAGTAGTCATACTCTCCTAAGCTCTTCACGGAGATACCGGCTTCTTGCAATCATATGCCACATATGTTTAGCACCATATTGGCATAATGGTTTACGCTTTATCTGAAACCACATTGGTGCGTATACCCTAACAATGAAAGTAGCTAATTCTTGTAAATTGCCTGAAGGATTCTCTGTGCTTGCATATAACCGCAGAGTCCTGTTTGCTGTGGTGAGCCACCTTGAATGTGATATATTGCCTGGACTCTTATGACTAAGACTCTTTGAGAATGTTCCACTTGATATAGCCTTGTGAATTTCAAGAAGGTATTTCTGGTCAGTACTTATGTCATCTACATCATCTTCACACATGTCCTCTTGAATTTCAATGGGTTTGAAGTTAACTATGGGAAGCTTTTCACAGTCTGAAAGTGCTCGGCCAATTTCTCCTGAAAATGCTCTTGGTCCAGTAGTGGTACCATCCAAGTGATGAAACAGATGGCGCAATGGAAGTTCATTAAGGTGTAAAAGGCATATCAGCCACTGCAATGGCTTATTAAAGGCTTCTTCCAGTAATCTTATTGTGCCTCCAATACTACCAGTGTTAACCACTGTCGAATCACAGCCAACTGCAACGATGTTCCCTATATCAACATTCCTTTCTTTCAAGCAATTCACTAGCGCTGTGCAAATGTATTTAGCTTTGCCACTGGAAGGTGTCACATGTGCAAAGTACAGAGAGTGTGGTTCAGATATTATGCTGATATGCTCTTTGCGTTTGGTTCTTTGGTGGTTAGAGCCATCACTCTCCTGGACTTGAATCATTGTTTTATCCTTTCTGCCATCAAAGTATAATCCCCGCATAGTTTTTGGCTCTCCTATCTGTTGTAGTTCCTTTCTCTGTTTTTGTCTTTCACGTCTTAGCTTACTTCTGTCTATAATATTCCCTTTGTCTTCGGGAGTAACCATTTTAAGATCTGCCAATACTGCAGAAGCAATAGCAGCCCCAGCTCTGTCCGACATTTTAAATCTATCACAAGTAATTGCTAATGAAGGTAGTGGCTCACGCATCTGTTGTTCTGATATTACATATTGAGTCGAGGTTGTATCTTCCTCATTATCTTCAGATATCTCTTCTAGTTGTTGAAGTTCACTTGTCTCTGTTTCGATTTGTAAGTTGGACGTATTGGTTATAGCACACTAGTTGTTTGTGAGGATTCCAGACGTGCTTTTTCCATTTCCTTTCGATGTTCTCTTGCTTGTGATCGTCTTGTGTGTGCTATGTCAATGCTTCCTATCACCATTATTCTGCGTGTTCGTTGGTCATTTAAAAAATCCTGCTCTTTTGGAGGGACTTTCTTACTCTTTTCACATGAGCATCTCCTAAATTCCTTACATTTGCAGGTGCAGATGTCAAACAAAGTGCATTTTGAAGAGTTTTCAAATTCTTCAAGCTGATTTTTGTACTTAGGCTGATCCTTGCGTGACTTGTATGGCTTTAATAATGACCTGTATTTATCATGGTACACTCGCATCATCTGTAAAACGCGTGTATGTGAAACTATTGGCAAAGAGGCCTTCTTCCAAATATTTTCTACCTTTTTGGAAACTGCCTCTGCTATTTCAGAAAATGAAGGCTCCTTGTTATTCATCTGCTCCTTCACTAAATGTTTTGTGAACAGGTAATCTTTCATAATGCAGTTATAAGTTGGTAGTTGCATATCACTCATCTCACAAGGTACTTCAAATATGGCACACTTCATATGTTCTCTAGTGAAATGTTTATATTTAGTATTTGATGCCATAATATTTTTAAGAAAAATTCACAATCACAAAATATCCTGTAACATCAAAACATTATATAATTAATATATATAATATATTTTATAAGTATATATAATATATTATATAAATAAACTAAAATTATATAATGCATTATAACAAGCATTTTATAATAAAATCAATATTATCTCTATATAAATCACTTTAAAATAAAGTTTTATAATATTCCGATCATATTAAAAAACTCTCCGATCAACTGAGCGACTAGGCCTACTACCTAAGAAGACAAGTGTTAACACACTGTTCTAATGACTCACAGAAAGAAATTCCTTCACACCAAAACCCTCCCCCACAACCCTCCCCCACAACATTCAGTGTAGTCTCAACATGACTCAGTTACTCTAAATTGTGTTAACTTCAGCTCTCTTGTGGCAGCTGAAGATATTAAGCATATGAAAAGGTATTTTTAAAAAACGAATTCCTATCATTTACGAATCTTAATCAAACTATTAGATAATTCTAAGATAAAATTTTATAATAGTTTGATAAACCTAAAATAGAAGCATTTTTTCCCTTTTTACACAAAATTGTGTTAAATTTAGCCCCCTGGTGGCAGCTGAAAATTTTAAACAAATTAACTCATATTTTGGCAGGCATATTTTGTCCACTAAATGCAACTTTTAATCACTATTAGAACTTCATACTAGAAAAAAAGTATTTTTCACTCCACCCTACTATACATGCCGCACGTTTTACTAAAATATCCTTGGAGGCGGTAAAGATTCCATACAACTTCAGGTACATGTATCTGTTCGATAAATTGTACAACCACAGGGTCATTCCAAGGCTGAGTGCCGAGTGAATCAAAATAGTACATTCTTTCTCTATTTTTAAAATAGATTGGAAACTAATGAATCCCCTCACCCACCACAGTATCGGTGTTCATGATAATCACGTACCAGTTTCTCGTAGTTGGCAATTTCAATATTTCATTCTTCGCAAACACGCCGATAAATTTGGAGCCTGTGATTGGGTCACTTTTCTTTACTCTCTGGAGTGTATTTGCGTCCATTTTAAAAGTCTGTGACCACGTTTCTGAAAAGGTCAACTTCTATCAGAGCCTGTGATTCGATGTACACGAGTATGCTAATAGGCGCGTCTATAGGGTTGGCAAATTCCAACCTGACTGAGATGTTCCCATTCTTTTGTGGACTTAAGGGTTTGTTTACGCTAGCAGAAAAGTCAGGGGTAATATCAAATGAATAAATGTTAAATTCTTCCACAAATTTTTTCTGCGTTACGCCAAACCCAAGTTCGTCACAGGCACCTGCATTATGAGCCAGACTACTATAAGCTCTCGCGCAGAGCGGGAACACAACGTCTGATGAGTAGTCCGTAATCATAGTCCCTCCCAATGCAAGGCCATTTACGTATAGAGTTATATTTTAAGGCCGAAATTCTCGAATTTAAAGGCACTCTTTTTATATTTTCCATTCGTCGAGGCGTGGTCCTGCATTCCAATTAATAACCTTTTAGTTAGATCTCCAAGGGCCACGTTTTCTAGTTGTTTCGAGGCAACCCGGCGGGCACCGTGTAGAGTTTGATCTGTACTCTGTTAATTGGGTATTTTACTGTCGCGTGTATTAAGTTTTTCTTAATTTCCATTTGTTTTGTTGAACTTAACCAATTAAGACCTGAATTAAATTTATATTCTAAATATAATTATTTTTTGCCGGTAGGTTTTAATGGGTTAACCCATTAAAGCCTACCGTTACATATATGTCACATTTTTCTTACCTGTGGAATCCATCCGTTAATTGCATAGCATATCAATTAATACATTTCAGAAATCGTACGTTTGGCATGAATTACAGGTTCTGTAGTGGTCATACATAAAGTTTCACCAAAATCGAGCAATAATTTAGTGTCTGGTGTCGTTCAAAGTGGTAGTGGTGTTAAAAAATTGGTTTCATGGCAACCACAAAAAGGTAAGATATACATAAATAAATTAAATGTTAGTATTTTTTCTACTCTTTATGTTATTCTAAACATATAATAAATTTGACCTTGAATTTGTTAGTTTTCAAATTTTTGTAAAATTCTAGCCATATAATGGAATTATCAGAGCGCGTTACACATGTGTCACGCTAGGTGTTCACGTGTACAGATTGATATAGGCCTAGGATTTATTCTAAAGTAGCTGTGTTGAACTTACGACAGATATAATGACATTACAATCTCTCTCTCTCTCTCTCTCTCTCTCTCTCTCTCTCTCCTCTCTCTCTCTCTCTCTCTCTCTCTCCATATATACATATAAATATTTATCATTTCAGGAAAGTTTCTCTGTCCGATATTGCACATCTACTGGAAGATGAAGAGAGTGATATCAGCGGGCCTATACGCTGTTACACAGAGCCTGCTGATAACGATGGTAACATAACCGATGAAGACTCCGCAGACAGCTCAGTGCACCAGCTGAAGTTGTAGTGTCATCTGAAACTTGCGTAGATGATGATTTTAGCGGCATTTTTTATCATAATCATCAATTACCAAAGTGGGTGAAAAACGATATTTTGAACAGTTGCTCTTCAATATTTCCAGAAACAAATTATCGTCAGTCCAAAGATTTTTCGCCTCTGGAGCTTTTGGAGCCCTTTTTTGATAATGAGGTTATAGATTTGATTATACGGGAGACTATAGTGTATGCCAGTCAAAACGGTGAACTTGGGTTTGTGGTCTCTAGGGAAGAAATAAGGGTTTTTATCAGCATTCTCATTTCTGGCTCCAATCCTGTGCCATCCAAACGACATTTTTGCGATAATTCAGATGATGTAAGAAATCACGCGGTATATAATGCAATGAGAAGAGAGCGTTTTGTCAAAATAATGCAATTTATTCATTTTGCTGACTCCTTATCATCGGTGGATAAATATGCGAAATTGAGACCTCTCATCAAGTTGCTTGAAAAGCGTTTTGTAAGCAATTTTCGGCCGCAAAAAAGTTTGTCTCATGATGAAGCCATGATTGAATATTTTGGGCGTCATGGAAGCAAACAGTGTATTCGGGACAAACCGATCAGGTTTGGGTATAAAGCTCATTACCTTTGATTTGTATCAGGGACGAACATTTGAAGGGAATGAAGAATATAAAAAACTTTTTGGTAAATGTGGTGCTTCAGTGTTAAAAAACATCGAGGCTTTAACAGAGGCTAAACCTCTTTTGCCTTATAATCTATATTTTGATAATCTTTTCACCAGTTATGCTCTTCTCGCTGTCCACTAAAGTCTATTCCTCTCATGAAAAAGGAACCCAGAGGCACTCATGATTCAGTAGTTGATACGGCAAATAAAATTTTAGTTACCAGGTGGACGGATAACTCCGTTCTCACAGTTGCGAGTACTGTTCATGACCGTCATCCTTTTCGCAAAGTAACAAGATATTCAAAAGCAAAAACTAAAATTATTGATGTTCAATATCCTAATTTAATTTACCAGTATAACCAACATATGGGTGGAACTGACAGACAAGACCAGAATTTAAGCAAGTGTAGGGTATCAATAATAGGTAAAAAGTGGTGGTGGTGTATATTTACATGGCTTTCGGATGTTTCGATTCAGAATGCATGGCTGTTGCTGAAAAAATCTGGTGTCACAGATACACAGCTAAACTTCCGGCGGCAAATCGCCCAAATATATTTGCAAAGGTATGGGTGTGTTCCGAAAGGGGCCGGACGGCCTACAATGAAAAGATTTCGAGAAGATGGAAGAGTGATGAGTGATATACGGTTTGATGGAATCAACAGAGCTGGGCACCGCAAACTCAAAATCATCGCAAATCCGCAAACTCAAACCTTACCTTCCGCAACCGCAAATCCGCAAACTGCTTGCCACTTTTGGTGCCGCAAACGCAAATCCGCAAACGCAAACCATATTTCCAATTTTTACAGTGCTGGGCACTTCCGCAAACCCTTCCGCAAACCGCAAATTCCGCAATCGCAATTTTAACTATAAAAAGTATCCAAAACATTAAAGAGGTATAAAAAGTTTTTATATCTTTTTAATGTTTAATGTTTTAGCCTTGTTTTTATTAAAAACAAGGCTAAATAATTTATTACAATAAATCACTATTGTAGAAGAAACAAAAATACTACATATATTGATATATTATATTGAAGAAAAACACCTCCTGCAAGTAAATAGTAAATAAATTAAATAATAAATTTAATCATTTGAATTTCATAAATTTTGAGACTTAGACACGTTAGAGAAGACTGTACTGCAACTGTAGTAACTGTACACACATTACATTACACAAGTTAAATTAAGTTAACACTGTGACTGTACACAACTTGAACTCACTGTACAACTCAACCCCTCTAGCCTCTACAAGTGTACGCCTCTGACTTTGACAACAAGTTCAGTCGTCCTCCTCCAGTAACTGAGCCAAATCCAGTTTTAATAAGTCCATGTTCCCCTTCATGAACACGAGACGTTGGAAGTTGTCAGAGGTCAGGCTGGCCCTTTTGGGCTTCATTATATCTGACCCATGGGAGAACAGTCTCTCCACGGCCGCAGAGCTGGGGATGGCCGTGTTATACTTGAGGAAAACATGAACCCAGGCGTTGCGGTGAAGTTTGGGGAACATGCTCTGCTCCAGCTCCTTGTTCTTCTCCTTGTCAGAGGACCAACTGTCCAACTCTTTCGCCAACTTGTTGGAGAGGCGATTGGAGTTGCTATTGCTGGTCTCCCTCTCCATTGGCGTTGGGCCATAGGTCCTCAACTCCTGGAAATAAATTAAATAATTTAATAAATAATACAAAAAAAATAGTAATTTACTATTAAGTATGACAGTCTAAGTTACTAACAGACTCAGTAACAACAACTAACAAGTCAGAAATTGTTCAAATTGTTCAAATTGAATGACTGAGTGTGAGTGAGCTCAGACTATGAGTAGTACTAACAGTAACTGGCAACTACTACAACTAGGCTACGCAGAGTGCGGTCACACATTAATTTATAACTAAATAATTAAATTTTAATCTACATAATGAATTAATGATTATGTAAATAACAAAAATGATCAGTAAATCACCTTGAAGAATTCGTCCTCGTCATCGTCGTCCTCGGCACTGCTGGGTCCGGAAGTCTCGGAAAGATGACGCGCTGCCTGCCAGCCAATTGGCGGCCAGTGACAGCAGCGTCACAGCACTAGCGGGCTTGGCCAGTGGCCACGTGGGAAATTTGCGGAAAGATTTGCGTTTGCGGTCTTAGTTCCGCAACGCAAATTCACTAATTTGCGATGACTTTGCCGCAAACGCAAATCTGCAAACGAAAAACATACTTCCGCAATTGCGGAATTTGCGGTTTGCGGAAGTGTCTGCGGAAGTGCCCAGCTCTGGGAATCAACCATTTTCTTGTCGAGACTAAAAATCAAAAGAGGAGGTGTGCAGCAGAGCGGGGTTCTAAAGTTCCATTCAGTGAATGTAGTAAATGTAAGGTTGGGCTTTGTCTTACGTGTAACATGAGCTATCATACAAAATAATAAATGGAAAAATATCTATATGTATACACACACATATATATGAAACATTGTTTGATATGAAAATTTTTATATTTCAATGAAATTGTGGCGTTTTTTATAATAAATAGAATATCTGTGGAAAATGTACTTATTTAATCCTAGCGTGACATATATATAACGGCCTATTACTCTATAATTTTACAATGGAATACATATTTAAACATCAAATGCTATCCAATAGTAACTAAACATTGAATTAATTTCACTCGGCGTACACGTAAATACGTTTCCATTATGTGAATCACAAAGGGTTTTGCGCCTTCTTCTTGATCAGACCCCAGATTTATGCAGATCTCAGGACTCGTGCGGTTGAGTTTTAGTTTCAGATCGACGCCGTTCATAAGAAGTTTCTCATGGAACGTGAAGTCTGTATGAAGACGACCAAAACACTCGTATATCTTTTTTTAAGAACTTTTAAATTTAGCCTTTATACTACTTTCATCTTTAGTCTGAAAATAACCCTCGGCGGTTAAAAAGGTGTCCTTCGCTTCTTTTGAAAAGTTGAGGACATTTACCAGATAGGCTCGTAGGTGATAATACCCCGTTCCTGCCGAGATGTTAACCTGATTTAAATACACCTCACACTGGCTGAATATGGAGTGTAAAAAGTTAGTTTCTTGGTATGCAGAGTAACTATCATCGCAGTCTGTTTCATCTGAATGGGCTATACGCAGTTTAGCGTACATGTGCATGCAGCTGGGGTCAAAAAAGTAAGGGCCTGAGCTGATTATCACGAGTTCTATAGGGGCACTCGGCGAACTAATTGTGTTTAATGGGTTAATTGTAATAAAGTCGCTGTACTCAATAGAGACCTGAGTGGGGGGCATATCAAAGAGGGACAGTTCCGATTTATAGCATTGTGAACTACACGGATGGATGAAACGCGCCATGACGAGTCAGAAATACTACCACCTCTCTCGACAACTAGTAATCAGCCTGTGATTCGTGAGAGTAGTGTCCTTAGCTTATATCAGCTAAAAAAATGATCAGCCATAGGCTTCATAAGCTTAGCGCACTTCTTTTTTCATTTCTTTTTACGTTTAGCTCCACGTGATGGTAACCCCTTCTTTCTGGTAGCTCTCTTCTTTCGGCCACCACGCATTTTTCTCTTTGCATCTTTGATGATTTCGTCCCGTGTACGTTTTAAATGTTTTTTTAGAGCTTCTTTAAATTTAGTTCCACCCATTATATCTTCTGACGCGTTAAAACCTGATTGTAACGCCTTCCTCCCTAGGTATCTAGCACTCCTCAACAGTGGGACAGCGGTGCGTTATGGTTCAAAAAATAGATCCAAGCCCACTCCCATGCTGATATCTCACCCCTCGATAGACTGTGAATGGCCTTCGGGTCATTATAACCGACGAAAGTGTAGCTTCACTGCTAAGCTCCCATCACCGAATGGGAAATTTTTTCCCTCCATCGTTCTTATATATATCGAGATATTGGTTAATAGATTACTTGCAACATTCACATAATGGGGCTTGTCATACGTAATGCTCAAACTTTTCCCTCTATGGTTGGGAATGTGTGCAATGCAGAGCAGGCGCGCCTGGGTGTCCCCAACAAATTGATGATCTACGATATTGCTGTAAATATAACACATGTCTAGGGATGGAGAGCTTTCACTCAATTTCTCCATCTTCAGCTGATACATTAAGCTGGAGAAGTCATGTTGTGCCTCGTGAAAGGTATCTCTTTGGAGAGAGAGAGAGAGAGAGAGAGAGAGAGAGAGAGAGAGAGAGAGAGAGAGAGAGGTTATCAGTGTATATATTTAAGGGAATTTCGGAAACAGCAAAAAGCAATTCATAAGGCAAGGTTATTTTTTAATAAACTTTAAAAGAGAGAGAGAAGTTTACAGTGTATATATTTAAGGGAATTTCGAAACAGCAAAAAGCAATTCATAAGCCAAGGTTATTTTTCAATAAACTTTATTTAAGTTTTCCCTATGAAATATTATTTAACATTTAGGGATCCTAATATAAAAAGAATCAGACTTTTATAATGTATTAAATATTAATATAATTGATAGTGCGAGTACCTTTATATTAGTAGGCAACCTTTTGCATATGGTCGGAGACTAAAACTATATTAATTTTATTTATTGAATTGTAGAAGGTGCAATTAAATGAGTTATACCATAAATTCCATTTTTTATAAATACATTTAGAAAAAGATATTTATTGGGCATGCCCTACTAAAACTATAATAATTTAGAATATTCTAAGTATTATAATTGTTTCAGTTTAAAATGCTGAATTTTAGAGTTTGGAAGAATTTAGTGTAAATGAATTAAGTCTGGTACTGCATTAGTTCGATGCCTTCTGAAATGTAATTTATTAAAGTCCACAGAGGAGATGGTCTATGTTCGATTCTTGATAAACAACCCACCTTTATGAAACGCTTGTCGTGCTCACTCCCTTCATTTATGTGGTGCGCACCCTTTTTTTTCGATTGCACTTATTTCGTACGCGTGTGTTCGTTTATTTCAGGATGACTCTGCCTATCCACTCGGATGGCCTTTCAATTTTACACTCTTAGTTTCCCTCGGCTAACTTGAAGCCCACTTTGAATTTTCAAACTTTCAATGTTAATTTACCCTCAGCTTACAAGAGAGACCTATTGCAAGGTAGCATAAAAATGACACTCCCTTTTATAAAGTTTATTTAATTTCATTCCAATTAAGATATAAATTGAACGAAATATACGGATGCGCGATTACAAATTTTGTTTAAAAAATCAAATTCTTAATTTAAAGAAAATGTTTGCAAGTATTTAAGTCTCAAAAAACATTTATACAGAGGGTTTTTTTATTTGCGTGTAACTTTAAAAACAACACTAAATTCAAATTTCGTAATCTAAAGAGGAGTTTAAAAATTGGTTTACTTAGAAAAATTTGGGAAATTTACTCTCAACAGTTCTGCGCGAGTTCTGCAGATTTTTCCAGGAAAAAAGTCCGTCAAATAAATTAGATTACTTCTCACCATAACTGAATGGTCATGCACTAAATTCCCGGGTTTCCACGGGAACCAACTTCAACACAAGATATTGACTCTTCCCTGAGGAAACCTAATGTCGCAAACTTAAAGTTTAACATTTAATTTGAACAAAATTAAATTAGAAGAAATTCCACAAAGTTCTTTTTTTCCGGTCGCTAACAATAAAGCTCTTACACACAAGTTCGCGTAAACAAAGGAAATTCAGATTTTAGAACAACTTCAGACAATTTCAAATCAACTTAGAAATTTTCAATCGCGCCAAAGAGCCTAAAGATTCATTCTTTACAAGCCACTTTTAACTTTCGGGGACGGAGCTACAACTAACTTAGAGATCTAAATTACAACTTAAAATTTCAAGGACTCCGCCTTACAATATTCTGAATGACCTATCAAAAACACTTTCATTACATAAGGTCGTCCCTACGAAAGCTTTCATCCATACATAAGGAAAGAAGGAGCTTTTCTTTTCCCTCACTGGGTTTTATAAGAATCATTGTCCTTTCATTGGACATTGACATTCCCTTCCATAAACAAAGTTCCTCCTTTTCCTTAAAATCATCATAAAATAAAGTTCTTTCTTCGAAGCCACTTGGTTTCCCAAATTTATGACCAACGTTATGGTCCAATTTAACAAGTGGATTCGAAGTTTGTTTTCCAAACGTTTAACCACGAAGCGAAGAGAAAACAAACTTTTTACATCTGAACTCGGCCAGCTTATTTTCCCTTCTCTTTGTAGCTAGGGCCGCTCCTCGACCCTACCATAAATCTCTACCGCGAGGCTGTCCTGGGTTATATTCTTACCGTGAGAATACAAAAATAAAAATCGAACGAACGTTAAACAATCTGAAACATTTTTATTTTTAACCCTGTAACAAGAAACCTATTGATATTTTTCAATAACCATATTCTAAACTACCTTGCTTTAGAGATTTAAACAACAAAATCTTAAAATTAAAATTTCTGCTCCTATTCTCGTAAGAGATTTCGGCAAGCAAATTTGCCGTCACAACACGTTGATTATTCTCTATGGTCAAATTGATTTGTAAATGAGTACTGGAGATTTTTGGCAATTTTTGTGGTACATGCCATATTTATTGGGTACGCCGTACTTGATCTATAATAATTTTGAATATTCTAAATATTATAATTGTTTTAGTTTAAATGCTGAATTTTATAGTTTGGGAGAATTTAATGTAAAATAAATTAAGTCTGGTACTGCGTTAGTTCGAATTATTCTTGTACAAAATTGTGCAAATAACAGACTTAATTTGATGCATAGCACAATCTGGTATCTAATCTTAAAACATGATGGGCTAAAATGTGAAAAATAATTGAGTAAAAGAGGAAAAAATGAATAAGTTACCCCGAAATACAACCTATTTTTAATATAAAGTTATATAAATATTTTTTGTAATAAGGTTTAAAGATATATTTGTCTTAAAGATAAATTTGTATTTATTAACCCAGAAACACAATACTGTAAATGGGTAAAAGAGGAAAAATGAATAAATTACCCCTAATTTAATTTCTATTTTGTTTTAAAAATCATATTAATACTTTTTATGTTGTAGTTTAAGGATAAATCTGTATATTAAGGTGAAAATTTGTTTTTGTATTAAACTTAGTTTATCATATTCCATTTTTTGTTTAAAAGATCGGTCACCAAGCGTCAAATTGGCCTCGTAGTGGCTTTCCACTATGAGAAGCTCAATAGTAGCGTTGCCTTTTTTTTGAGACGTCGTCGGTCTACCCCCTGGTTTCCTAAACGTATTTGTTTATGCTTAATAGCTTTGTCTATTAATTGTGTCGTATTTAGAGACCTTGATGGTCTACCAGGAGCTGGTAAGTAAAAGCCGTGGGTAAGGCGGCTTTGGTCAGGTGTTGGTAAGTAATGCCGTTGGTACGGCGGCTGTGTAATACTGTGTTACTGCTGGGATGGCTTTAGGTGTAGATGATTGGTTGTAGCCCTCATCTTGGCTACGTGGTATTGATGGGATGAGCTCCTAAAAGTATATACTTAGACGAGTGGTTGTAGCCCTCATCTCACCATGTGTTGTTGATGGGATGAGCTCCTAAAAGTCTATACTTAGACGAATGGTGGTTGTGATGCTAGTTGTGGGGGTGATTGTGGGGAGGTTAGTGATGTAGCGGTTGTCATTTTTCATAGCTCTGCGGTTGCGGTTGCGGAGCCTACAAATAGAGCTCCGCGCGGTTGCGATTACGGTTACGGCTATGTACCCTATAACATCATAATATTACCTAAGAATAAACAACACAATAAAATATCACGTTTTAGCCACACTTTTCACAGTCTACAATATAATGACTATACTCTAAACTGTAAAAAGTGTTTCCAGGATGCGGGACGAGGACCCAACGCGTTTTGCATCACACCAACCACTTTCCCCAACCACCGCCCATTCGAAAGTGGTGTATATATATAGTTATAATAGATATGTACACTATTTAATCCTTATATTTAAATTGAATTGTGGAGAGACTATTTCAAAAATAAAAGGTTTTCAACTTTGTTCCCCTTCAGCCTATTCCTTTTTCCATCGTAGATAATCCCTGCTCCATTAAATAATTGTTCACTAGGAACACTTGAGGGAGGACATCCAAGGTATGTCCGAGCCAGTTTGCACAAATTTTTGTATTTCTTTTGATTTGACCTCCACCAAGCCAAAGCATCATCTTCTTGTCCAATCCTTTTCTCTTTGTGATATTTCTCGATCATTTTTTGCGAGTATCTGCTTGACTCAGTTTCGGTCTCGTCATCACCACTGGAAGCCAATAGAGTACTCATTGAGTCCATTATTGTCATTGACTTACTGGTAGAAGCTGATGCCTGGCCTAAATTAATCAGTGGTTTCTTTGCAGGTGGTTCACTGGCTGTCTCCTAGTCCGATGATGTTTAAGTCTTGTCCATTTCATCACAAAGATATCCCAATTTTTCCTGAACACCTTTTGTGACATGTGAAGCCGAAAAAATTTTTGCTTTGTACCTTGGATCCAAATAGGTAGCCAAAGAATACATGTCATTTGCTTCTAGGCCATCAAATCTCCTTGCCAGCTCTGTGCGCATTATCTCCTTTATTGTTTTGATTCCACGATCAGCTTCAGAATCACCACTTCCAGGTTGCAGCACATTTTTCAAGGAAACGACGAGGGGAATAACCTCAGATATGGAAGAGGTGGAGCTACTTAATCTTTTTGTGATATCATCAAATGGTTCCAGAGCAGCCACACAGTTTAACAAGAGAGTGAAGTCGACGTTAGTGAGTTGTTGCATTTTAGAGTTAGCAGCGCTATACAGACTCAGTGATTCCTTCAACTTCAGTGTCCTCTGCATCATGTGATAAGTGCTGTTCCACCGTGTAGTGACATCATGAATGACTGTAAGTTCAAGTTGATCGAAGCGTTTCTGAATTTTTTTAACTCATCCTGCGCTATCGTAGAATGGTTGAAATGAATAGCAATGGATCGAAGTTTAGCTAGCAAGACACTTGAGATATTTTTGTGAGGATAATCCACTTTTGATTACAAGTTGCAATTTATGAACAGTGCAGTCGATATTATGGATGCCAGTGAGAAACAAAGCTTTTGTCATGTTTGCTCCTGAGTGGCGCGTTACACAATGGATGGATGAATGGGCAATATCTCACTTCTGAAGCATCTGCTCAAATTTTTCTGACAAGTATTCTCCATGTGGCGAGCTTCAAGTAGGCATTACGCTGAGCACCAAATTGGTTCTTTTGAAGTCTTCATTCACTGCATGACATGTCAAGGAGAGTAAAGACACCCCAGCAGACGTGTCTGACCATGCATCCGTTGTCAATGATACTTTCGAATCTTTTAGAGGCTCAAGAATTTTGAACACTTTCTTTGAAACAAAGTCATAAATATCGTTGCACACAAGATCAGTGTAGAACTGACGCTGTTTCACTGTATACTGTGGAGCTGTTTCAGCCAGGAGTCTCATGAAACGTAAGTCCTCAACGTGGATGAATGGCAAGTCATCCATTATTATCATTTCGGCTATGCGATAGTCCAGTGATTTTGATTTAGAATGATTCGCATCCCAAATTTTGACTTTTTCGAAGCAACTTTCAATCGTCCGATTCTTTTCTTTCACTGCACACTTCATTTTCTGTAGGGGTGTAAGACACCTTTGATTCCTTTTTCTTCTTTGACTGTTCATTAGCTTCATTTTCACTAGATATCACTTCATTATATTCCTTCTTGTGCATTGAACGCAGATGGTTTTTTTTAAGTTAGTGGTACTCCTTCCCTTTCGTGAATAGTTCTTATTACATGTGACACACTTCCCTACATCGTTTGACACTCTTGAGAAGTACTTCCACACTGCACTCGTAGCTCGCTCCATGATGGTTGCACTACAGTCTAACACTTTACTAATGGGTTGAAGCACGTAACGTAACAAAGGTAGCGACGGAGAGCTAGCGCAACACAACCACCCTCACTCGTGTCTGAACAGATACTGAAGCTGGCGCTTTAGTTTAGTTTGTAACTTGGTAGTGAAGGTTGTCTAGTTTCTAATAAAGAAAATGAGTGTTTTTATCTTTTTTTATCAACAGTAATTATACATCATCATTGCTTTATTAAATATAATTAAAATAATGCTTTTCTAGCCACCTAGCTTTGATAAATGTAAGGTATTACATAATGCATCTATCCATCCAATCCAAGTAGCAATTCTAGACATGTCGCAATTAGGGCGTAGCAAACTTTTACTTTTTTGCACCCTTGAGTGAAGGCATGAGGCATGACAGGAACAGCATTTGGCGACGTTTATAGCATTTATAGCCATTACACTAGCACTATAGCATTTAGTTGCCCTAGTAAGAAGATATCCTCAAACAACCGCACTGATAAACGTGGTTGCGGATGCGGAACTGAGAATATGTGCGGTTGCGGTTACGGACAACCGCTACATCACTAGGGGAGTATTCTTTTTGTGATAGTTATTCGGCATGCTCGCATATATTTTGCTATTAGGACTTTACATGCATCTGTTTATATATGGTGTGTGTGTGTGTGTGTGTGTGTGTGTGTGTTGTGTGTGTAATAATAGGGGGCCTATGGGCGTACATAGAGTCGGGGTGTGTATTTGCGTTTGTGTGCGCTTTTAATTCGCTCGAAGGTTATTAATATATACAAGCCATTTATGCCTTCTTAGTTTTCTAAGCCAATTGCCAACTGGCTGCTTAAGCCAACTGGCGGATTTCGAGTTCTAAGACAGATGATGCTACCCTGAGCTCCCATTATGCATCTGTGTCTCGCAGACGTAGGATGCTCTCCTCTGTATACCCCTTTGGGGGTGAGGCCGTCGAACCTTCTCCCCCAAAGTCTCTCTCTCCTCTCTCTCTCTCTCTCTCTCTCTCTTAGGTTAGGTGTACATTCCCAGCTTGTTGCAGCTGGGGGATTCCCCCTTTTTTTCCTTTCTTTTTTTTGGCACTTTGGTGGGAGGAAGGTGGCACCTTACAACAAGGGGGGGTTGACAGTGGCACTCATTTGATCAACATTGCAATTGCATATGCGCTCTCCCATTTTGTCATGCTTCCCAGCGGCATACTCAGATAAGAATACTGTAATTAAACTACAAAAATTAAACGTTAATCTCAGCATTGTGTAAACCAGCATGGATGTAATGTATATCTTATGTAAGGTGTTCTTTCTGAATAAAGATTATTATTATTATTATTACTATTATTGAAAATGAAAATGAAATGAAAATGAAAACGAAAAGGATTTTTAGCAGACTATAGTCCATATGACAAATATTATTAATACAATGACAGTTCACATACTAATGGTAGAAATATATACAGTTGATTAGAAATAATGCAGTAATGTCGAGGTTAAGTGCAGCTATAGCCAAACGTTTTCGTACCAAGAATTCCGTAGCTTAGAGGGCAAACGGCAGGACTCATGGATAGTTGGATAATCAGGTTCGTTGATTTTTTAATTCTTTGCCTCTGACTGTATTGAGCACGTCTTGTTACCTCCAGGAAGCTCGGGACATTGCGGGTAGCAAACATTTGCGAAACTGATCAGTAGTATGGGTGCAAAATGCCAGAGTGCAGAGCAATTGCATAATGTTGCAGGAGTGCCACCTCACCCCCCTTGGTGGCACCCCACCCCCACACCCCCTTTTGTTGCAAGGCACCCCCCAAAGGGGCAGAGGAAGAGGGAAAGGAAGAGGAGAGGAGCCAAAGGAAGGGTCTTTGCCTAGCTGGGAGCCAAGCTCATATGAGTCCTTCAGCCACCCGCCGCTCTCTTATAGGCCCCTAATCAGCCAGTTGGCTTAATCATCCAGTTGGCTGAGTTGCCAGATAGCATTAAATATTTAATTATTCCATATATTATTCAGCCAGTTGGCTGAGTTGCCAGATTCGTTATTTATTTATTTAAAGCATATATTAATGTTGGCTTAGAAGGCTGAGTTGCCAGATAGCATTAAATATTTAATTATTCCATATATTATTCAGCCAGTTGGCTGAGTTGCCAGATTCGTTATTTATTTATTTAAAGCATATATTAATGTTGGCTTAGAAAGCTGAGTTGCCAGATTCGATATTTATTAAATTAAAGCATATATTAATGTTAGCTTAGAAGGCTGAATTGCCAGATAGCGTTAAATATTTAAACCATATATTGATGTTGGCTTAGAAGGCTGAGTTGCCAGATACCATTAAATATTTAATTATTCCATATATTACTCAGCCAGTTGGCTGAGTTGCCAGATTCGTTATTTATTTATTTAAAGTATATATTAAAGTTGGCTTAGAAGGCTGAGTTGCCAGATTGCGCTAATTATTTAATTATTCCATATATTATTCAGCCAGTTGACTTAGAAGGCTGAGTTGCCAGTTTTCGCCATGTATTTAATTATTCATATATTCTTCTCTCATCTGGCTCAGAAAGTTGAGCTGTCAGCTTCGCTAGCTATTTATTTAAAGCATATATTCCAGTTGGTTTAGAAGACCGATTTGACAAATAGCAATTAATTAAATATTCAGAAAACCGAAACCAAACAAGTGATATAATCTTGTTCAAGGAATAAATAAAACATCAATAGAACGTTCTGTTTATTTTAGCTGAATTAATGGATATACAATGGGACATATATATGGTCAAATAATAGAACGGAAAATATATAATCATACAAAGCATAGTATTAACAAAATATTAGTACAGGAAAATATATAGTTATCCTAATTATATATAATAATACAAAACATAGTATTAACAAAATATTAGAAAAATATATAGTTATGTTAAATTATATTCAAAATATACAAAACGTATAATCATATTAGTACAAGAAAATATATACAAAACGTATAATATTATTACAGGAAAAATATATATATATTGTCTTTACGTTCTACGGTGCAAAACGCTAAATTTGTATATGACAGTCTATATCCACATCGCCATTACTTTGTACGATGTGGTAAAACCGTCCAAGTATCACTTCACCGTTTAACTGATGCGGCGGTCTATACTCGATATAAATGGCTTTCATATCGTTCAATACTATTTTTGTACCCACTTTACACTCGGCGGGAAAGTTATCTTTAAGCACAGCTAGAACACGATCAAAAGCACGCACAAAAATGTCATCGTTAACCACAACATTAAATACAAGTTTATAATCATGCCTTTCCAATCAGGGGCTTTTACTTAACGCCCCGAACTTTTCAATCGTGAACTCTTCTTCACTCGGCATAACGGGATTGGAAATGTTCTACTAAATCGTAACGACACCTATCCACTATATAGAGGTGCAGTTCTTCACGGTGAACAGTGTAGGCGAGCTCAGCTCTGTACCTCTCAAGTGGTTTGTACCAAAGCTCAGGATATTTCGAAGAATCTAAACCTTTTAAATATTCATCCAGATCTAGACTGTTCTCTCCCTGTTCATTCCTACATTCAACAAATCCGTCGAGCAGAGCGGTGTAAGCGTATTCAAGTACCGTGTCAAAATAAATCATGTCTGTTACAGCTTCAGCTTACGGAATCCGACAATCTCAAACATTCTGTGGAGGATGAAACGGTTTCGTGTAGGAACAAGAACGTCATTATCAGCTGTGTTCCTTCACATCAGTCGTATATCAATGCGTGGTTGTTCGTTATTTACACTCAATGTACAAACAATGGTATATGAGGAGGCCTCACTAATCACCTCTCTTATTATACCTACGTCAGCTGGTATTTTATAAAGGTCCTCAGCCCACCTCTGAACCACCACGAAGATTTTATGCATCTCCTCAAGACTTAAATAAATAACGTTACGTTTGCTTGCATGCCTGCAGATCGTTTCAAACACACAATTAATGATGCCGGTTTCTCGCCTGAACACGCGCAATAACTTCGTCACGGAGACGTCGTACGAGGCGTTGAGAATACTTCTCAAAGGGAGTTCCATCGTATTCGCACGTTCACACGGTTCGAGATGACTATGACACAACCACTCGGTGCAGGCTATGAGATGACTTTGAGCCACAGGAGACAAGATCAACTCGACGGGTAGGGTGAATCATCCTGATGAAACGTGAATGGGATTGTTCGAACTCGTATGCTCCGGGAGGAGTGAGTCACACCATAATCTAATGAAACGTGTACGGCTCTGATCGAATCGTTGTATCCCATTATATTGGGCAGGTGTCTTAAGAAATTTTCCGATACAAGAATTAATTTCGGTTTTAATGTTTTATCACTACCACTTCCCCGAATACGCACCAGACAGTTTCCTTCAGGGTAATTTTTACGAACTAAACACATTTTTCAAATGTTTGATCTCTCCTAAACATCTTCACGAACCGGTGTGCTATTAAAGAGAAACATACTGTATGTTCATATTTATCCTTTTCGCGTAAAAGGCGATACTCATCTCTAAAATCTGTTAAAAACTCACATAAACCTTTAGCCACAACTTCACTACAAACCTCATCATGATATATATTAATGTAGTGGTAAAATACTTAAGATTGTCCAGGATGACAAGATTTACATTTTCAGCCGTAGGGTACAAGTAATCGGTATGGTGTAACATGATATAATTCCGCTTATCACACCACTCATCCACAAGACTCACTAACCATAACTGTTGTTTATCTTCTGACCGTGTTGCTGCTTCTACTGCGCGGTATATGTGAGCCTTTATAAAGCTTAGTTCTATAACATACTTCAGTACATCACCTGTGCCGCGAAATCGTACAACCCCCTCGCCAGAATATCCGTAGAGTATTTGAATATCATGATCCTTCGCACGATTCAATGCAGCCTTAAAAGAGGCAAAGGAGGGAGGAAGAGGAAGTTTTTCAGTATCCACTACATCTATGCACTTTGCTGAATACCACTTCATAAATGTTGAACACGCGATATTAAAGATAGCCATTACTATTTTTCTTCTATGCGATAGAATACACGTCTGAGCTCAAGGGTATACAGAGGTCAACTGGGAACGCGGGGATAGAGGCCTGCACAGGTTGCGGCATGATTCACGTAGCCGGTCTTACAGTGGACGGGGCTTAACTTTTACTGTACATACGCACACACGCAAAGTGAAACGCTAGTTGAAACACGATTTATTTAATAAACGAAATAATCAGGATGTACATATTTACAAATACATATAATAATTAAGTTAGCAATGGACATATCAAAGATTATGGTATCTAAAGGGCACGGTGTCATAGGTACCAGGCACCTGGTAGCGTTTCCTATAGGTGTTACGGCACATCTTTGTACCCCTAAGTTCCCTCACGCCCCCCCCCCAGCTTCTGCGCCTGAAAATTGTGGGTGCCTACAGTCAGTTGGGGCGGACGGCCACCCTCATCATCATCTTCCAAGATTCGCTTGGTTGAGCGTGCTACCCTTAGCCTTCACGAAATACTTCGTTTCATTCCCTATCCTCACCCGTACCCCATAGGTCTTTGGCCCTGTTGACACAAACGAGTCGTCGGCGTATGCGTTGTCCCCATACTCATCCTTGATCTCGTCAGTTAGCTCACCGAGGAACTCCCCAATAGCAGGCATTTATTCACCCCTCCTTGCTATGAATATCACGCTATCTGTATCGGCATACAAAACCCGCAGCCCAAGAGAATGCAATGGACCCCAAAGTTTGATGCGCGCGTAGGCTGTTGTGAAGCTGGCTACAGGAATGTTTGTAACTCGTGAGGTATCTGTGGCCAATTCAGTATTGTTGTACTTTATTATGTAAGTATTACCTACATTCACAATCTCCATGACCTCTTTACCCGGTGCGTTGGCGTAATCCCAGACTTCACTATAACTTTGCGCCAAATGAACGTCACCTTTACCGGTATTTTGTGCAAATTTTCCCCAAAGAAAATGGTGTGAAAAGGTTGGGTAGCTTCTGAAACCTCCGAGTGCCCTCAGTGCAGCCATCACAGCATGCAGTTCCCCAAGTCTCGGAACAACTTCTCTTTCAAGTTAGGTCTTGCATCTAGCAACTGTACTGCCTTCTCGTACAGGGCCATGTCAAAGGTTATGACAGTTGTGTGGTTTTCACCAACTGCCAAGCTCTTCAACTGAGACACTTGCAACATCACAGTCAGCATGGTAGACCACTCATGTGCGACCTCTGGAAGTAGAGGCAAGGCACCGACTTGAGTCAGTGACTGACTAGATGACACAAGTGATTTGTAGCCTGCCCAGCCTGGGATACTGCTTTGTGATTCACTGTCGGTTGATCTAGACAAAGCAGATGCAATCATCCAACCAAGATTGGTTAGTTCATAGGATTCAGCAACACCTGTGGAACACGCCTTGAATTCCTTTGCTCTCTTGACTGGCCCAGGTTTTGGTTTACTGCAAGGCTCGATGGGTACATGATAAGGGACAACCGACCGGTTTTTTCCTCACTAACTTCCAAATTGGGTGCGATTGATTCTCCAGGCGCATCTGCCCTCTGATACGCTGCGGTGATTGTACCATGTGTGGTGCCTTTGCCATCTACAGTGTCCTCTGCAAAATGTGTATTATCAACAGCGAAGAAGACACAAATGTACCTTTCTTGAGGAAATGTGGTACATACAATCCATCAAATTGTTTTGTGTTTTCCACAACAGCATTGGCAATTGCTGTTTCTAGGAGCAAGGCACGGCTGTGTGATACGCAGTAGTTCTGTACATGGAGGAGGTCCATCAGCGCCTTGTTGCTGGTGTCATGATGTACAGTGATTGCAAACCCTACAACCTGTGGGTTTTCTCGTGTGTGTGGTGTCCGAAATGTGTCAGTGGCTTTCTTGGGCACGTGGTGCACTTGTCTCCTGGTCTTGAAAGCATACATGATATTCTGACTTATGGTCAATGCTGACCTGTCAACTGTCCTGCTCCTCATCTCCGTTTGCAGCTCCTCCTCAGATCCCACCAAAATCCACCGTATAAGGCTGTACAGCTCGGTCGGGACATCCTCTCTTGTGCTGGATACTGTAATTTTGTGTTTCCTTCTCCTCAGCGAAATTGGCAATGCTGTTGCGTATTAGCTTAGCTGTCTTGTATATCATCATTGTCTTGTCCATTTCACTTGTGGCATCTTGCATCAAGGAAATGTAGACCATATCTTCTTCGCAGGCTTCAGGACAGTAAAGAACAGATGGTTTTCTTCTGTCTTTCTGCCTCACTGACTTCACACTTGGTAATTCTGCAAGAATTTTTTCCTTTAGCCACTGTCGTGTCAGTGTCGGAGTGTGCTTCATTGCTTCATTACTACCACCAAGCATAGATATGTAGGTTTTTTCGATGGCATCCATGGGTAGATGAGCCTTATTTTGGGTTTGATATTCAATGGGATTGATCAGCTCAATCAAGCATGGTACTTGCATTGGTAGGTCTGTCTTTGTAGACTTGGCCCGGTTGCTGGCATCATCCCTCAGGACATGGAACACATATCGTGTCCAGCATGGTTTGTGGTATCTTACATCTATCGCAAGGGCATCACTTGGTGAGAGTGCATTCCTTAGTCTTCTCATCAATACTGGATCTTGGGAAATATCCACAACTCGTCTAAGTGCCTTCCCCGCGTTTTCAGTTCGTACGGTGAAGAGACGCTGGTCATCATCTTCTTGACATAAGAAGCAGTGATCCCTTGTCAACGGTTCTGTTGCAGATCTAGTGAAAGGTGCTGAGGTGCCTGGGGTTGCTGATTGCTCCATTTCAGAGCTTGTTCTTTTATGCCCACGTTTTTTCACAGCATAGGTTCCTGTAGACATGGCATTCTGCAAGCGGTCTCTCGCTCGCTCTATGAATATTTGATTTGTGGCATCAGAATAACAACTGCGATGCCACATGGGTTTCCTTTCAATCAATATTTCTTTGGTAAAGTCTTTGAGGCGTCTTTGGGTGTCAACATATTTTCCATCCTGTAAGCTGGCTCTTTCTTCCACTACATCGAGTAGTTTCTGGTATGATTCTGTTCTGGGATATTGAACAAGTGTTCCTTTGCTGGCAGTGGACTCCTGACAAAGAATGCACTGCTTCCAGTCTACTGTGTCCATGGACGACTTGACCGAACTCAACTTGCTGGTTCCCGGGTCTTCACTCATGATGACTCTGGCACTGAAAAGAAAGAGAGCCACAACTATATTAACCAACACCAAGATAATTGTGTACTAGTTGTGTTAACATAAATTTTTACAGTATAAAATTAAATATTGCAACACTACTGCAAAATTATTAAAGCATCAGGATTTATAACACTGTTGCAACTGCCGCCAAAATGGCCGCCAAGCAGGCATCTGCGCAAATGTAAACATTACTTTTCATATTCCTGATGCCATAAGCTTCTCAAAAATGTACTGGTTTGCTAATCTCCATAAAATTTGAACAAAAATACATAGTGAACCTGACTACATTTGAGAGGATCCAGTACCATTCAACGCTTGATCGTGTTTATTTCTTCACGGTATGCCCCGTCTGTCTCCATCCATGCATCATATTCATGCTCCCACAAGACTTTGTGAGTGAACTGGGAGCTTATAAGTTGATCGCGGGTGCGCGACCACGCAAGACAGTCGGCAGGAGATCTACCGTGGATATCTCCCACGATTCCACACTCAGGACGATGGCATCCATGCCACCAGCAACCGTTCAAGGAGTACACAGTCTTCTCGCCAGTGACACGGTTTTCACTTAGACCATCAACCCAAAAATCAAGGCCATTAACCTTAATCGGTACTTCGCCCGTGTTGCGGGCATGCTTTATGTATACG
Organism: Bathynomus jamesi; assembly: GCA_023014485.1. NCBI lineage: Eukaryota > Metazoa > Arthropoda > Malacostraca > Isopoda > Cirolanidae > Bathynomus > Bathynomus jamesi. The sequence continues at coordinate 447,871 of JAJOZX010001843.1, read as the reverse complement.
CCTATCTGCTGTTGTAGGTGCATGAACCAGTAAATAGCCTTGTGCCCATAACTGCGGGGATTGTTTCTGTGAATAATGGCTAAGGTGTCTTTAGGCATGAAGTTATTCTTGAACATCGTAAAACATAATGATGCGATGGTGGTTGCGACTTGCAGCGCATCGCATTTCAAACGACATATGTACATCCTTCTAAAGGCCTGGAAACATACTCTAAGCACGCGTACATCATTCACGCAATAACGCTCACATTCATCAGCTACATTATAAGGATTACGTTCATTAAAACTGTTGTATCATAGTATCGATCAAAATCTTCACGTTCATCTGTACTCATACAATCATAGTTAACCCTTTGAGGACCACGGGACATATGTGTCCCAGCGAAATAATAATATAAATTGTACAATGATGCAACGTTTCTACAAATACATCTAAATGTTTATATAGGTATCGTTTAGTTGTTGGAAAATTAACCCCAAAATGGGTCATTTAAGTGACTATAGTTACTAACATATCTAATCGTGAATACCAATGACACCTAAACTTTTAAGTTCAAAGAAACGTATACCGGTCGTCAAAGGGTTAAAGTAACGATTGGGTGGAGGTAGACCTACGTAATTTAAAGTTTCACTAGTGAGGAATGTGTAACGGAAATATCCTTTTGAAACCTCAGCTGCTACGCCCATCACCTTGGGTAGCTTTGGTAATTTACAAGGTGTGAATAATAAAGTGTCTTTAAATTGTACATTACCTCTTATTTGCATCTGTATTAATTTGTTGCCTCTTTTCAACGGATCACCTGTAAATATCTCAGAGGACTCGTGCTCAAGCAACTCCTTATAAAGGAACTGCGTGTCAAATTTTGCCCCGTTAAGGGCGAGAATATACACAGTCATTTTTTTTAACTTGTCCGCTAACTTGACAATATAGGACACAAATATAGGGTGTCCATAAATGATTACCCTGATTAAAGCATGCTATAACTTTTAAATAAACACTCGTATTCAAACACAGTTTTTAATCATAAGTAGATAAACATACAAAGTTTTGATACATAGTTAATGAACTTAATAAGCTTCCACATGTGCACCCCTAATGGTACGTAAAATGTCTAAACGGTATTCACACTCACGACACACATTTTCCAACATTTGTGGGTTAACTGTTGCAATTGCATCCGTAATGCATTCTCGCAATGTCCTGATATCTGGAACAACTGTTGCATAAACCAAATCTTTAACATGATCTCAGAGAAAGAAATCCAGTGGGGTAATGTCTGGTGATCTTGGGGGCCATGGGATTGGCCCGTCCCTGCCAATCCATCGATTTGGAAATGTTGCGTCGAGAATTTCACGAACAACATGCGCCCAATGAGGGGGTGCCCCATCTTGTTGGAAGATGACAGTTGGCTGCCTGTCCCGCAGCTGGGGGATGGCGTAATTGGTGATCATATCCAGGTACACAGTTGCGGAAACAGTGTTCTCAGCGAAGAAGAAAGGACCAATTATCTGGTCATGCATTAGTCCACACCAGACATTGATCTTCGGACTGCCCCGAATATGCTCCCTTACGGCACGTGGGTTTTCCGATCCCCAAATACGCACATTGTGTCTGTTGACTCTACCACTAAGATAAAACGTAGCCTCGTCTGAAAAGCAGACACGTAACAAGAAGTCATTATCCTCGTCAATGCTGTTCAAAATGTCAATAGCGAATTGTTCACGTTTTGGACGGTCATCAGGCTTCAGTTCTTGAACAATTTGTACCTTGTAGGCGTGTAACTTCAAACGCTTGTGTAACACCTTGTGCACCGTAGACTTCGGTATCTTTAGTTGGCATGAAGCTTGTCTCACCGATTTCCTTGGTGACCGTGTGAAAGCAGTTTGAATGTTTTCCACCGTCCCATCGGAAACTGATGGTCTACCACTGCTCTTTCCCTTTTCTGTAGAAAAATTCAGGTTCACGAGCCCATCCACATGTATTATATCTGGACCTACAGGTTGTGGTAAAACGGTGTTTATGCTTAATATCATTAAAGAAAAGGGGGAAGTGTTCTCAAAATTTGTGCATAAAGTTATATGGTGCTATTCGACGTACCAATCAGTGTTCAACGAGTACCAAAATGAGGTTTTGTTCCACAAGGGGGTCTATGACGTTAATTCGTTAAAGGGAAATGAATATACAGTCATCGTAATTGACGATCTCATGTTGGAGATGGATAAAATGTTTGCCGAGACCTTTACAGTATTCTCCCACCACCTAAACATAAGCGTGTTCTTCATCAATCAGAATCTATTTTTAAAAAATAGATATATGCGCGATGTGTCACTAAATACGCAATATCTAGTCTTATTCGCGCAACGTAGAGATGTGTCACAAATTGGGGTATTAGCCAGTCAAATGTTTCCGAATCAGCGTAAGGAGTTTTTGGAGGTTTATAAAGAGGCCACAAACCAACGTTATGGATATTTGCTTTGTGACCTTCACCGGCGAAACATGTTTAGGGTGATTCTGAGAACGAATATATTTCCAAGCGAACCTGAAACCGTGTATATTCCAGAATGACGAATAGGCTAAAGAAATACGCGAATTAATAAAAATCTATCAACGCCTGCCTCGAGCATTGCAGCAGATGTTTGTTAAAAATATCGACTCTGACTTTTTAAAATGCATCTGTGAAATCTGCCTTAATGTTATAAAATGTAATGTTCCAATGAAATCCTCTCAGAAGACTCGCTTACGTCGTTACAAGAACATAATACGGACGCTCGCCCATAAAAGTCAGACTGTGGGTAAGAAAAAGCGTATTATTGTACAAAGAGGCGGTTCGTTCCTGCCCATCTTATTTTCAATTTTGGGACCTTTACTGACTAGATTAATATAATGAAGAAGGTGGTTGTGATCCCGCACGAGGTGTATGCTTCATTACAAAGGAGTCCAGATGCGGTTCTAGAACCCGTAAAAGTAGGCTTAAAAGAATGGAAAGTGAGTTGCTAACCCTATTAAACAGTGAAAAGGCACCTGATGAGAAAAGGATCTTGTACCAAGAGGCTTTGCAGAAATTTCTTCATGAGTACGAAGATTATAAGCATCCTACAGAGCTCCCCGTGAGGCACAGCTCGAGTAGCGCTGAGCATAGCGACACAGGACCTGAGCAACCAAAGAGTAGCGGAACACAGCACATCGAACATGTGCTAAAAAACAGCCTCCCCCATACATTGAGGAATAAAGGGCTAAGTCTTTATAATCTATTGAGTGAGGACCCCATCATACAGTGGACCGATACAGGCGAGGTCATTGTTGAAGGAACAAGGGTACAAGGATCCAATATCGTTGATATTGTTCATGATCTGGTGAGAAAGTGGGATAGGCCCTCACCAACAGGATGGAGGCATATTAAAGCAAGACTACAACAAATAAATGTCCCCAAAACATTGATAGGTAATCTGAATAGGTTAAAAGACTTGGAACATGCACCGCACGTGTCACAACTGAGTACACCTTCGCCCCCAGCAGCTGCAGTGTCTCTGAAGAGGAGAAAGAAGAGAGTAGACGGCCAACCTTATCCACGTGCCTCTAAAATACGCAAATGGCTAACGTATTAAGTAAGCACTATTATGACATTTCTAACCCAGCATCCTATGGTGGCGTTAATAGATTGTACAGAGGTGTTTATGGTGTAAGGAAAAAAGATGTTGAGAGATTTTTGGGGGCCAGGATGCTTATACACTTCATAAACCGGTGAGAAAAAGGTTTAAAACAGCCAAGACAACAGCCGCCTCGATTGACTCTATTTGGCAGGCAGATTTAACAGACATGCAAAGATATTCAGTGTACAACGATGGCTACCGTTACATCCTATTCATAATAGATGTATTCTCTAGATACCTGTGGCTAATTCCCCTGAAAAATAAATCGCCTGAAACAGTTGCTAAAGCGGCCAAAACGCTGATGTTGAAAGAAAACAGGATTCCTGGCTATTTTTGTACGGATATGGGAAAAGAATTTATAGGACGAGCTTTTCAGAACATGCTGTCAGAGTTTAATATCAGCTATTACACTTCCAATTCTATACATAAGGCTTCTTTAGCTGAAAGAGTTCAACGTACCATAAAGGAACGCATGCACCGATATTTTACACATAAAAACACATACAGATATATAAACATTCTCGATTCATTGGCTTCATCCTACAAACGTTCACACCATCGTACGATCGGTACAACGCCTAACGATGTTTTAGAAAGAGGCAAGCGCCCGAGAAGAGATGGAGTGCCGCTACCACCACCACACTGCGCGTTTCAAAATCAATGACTATGTAAGGCTGTCACGTTCGGGAAATAAATTCGCGAAGGGTTTTGAGCAAGGATGGACACGCGAGATTTTTAAAGTTAGGTCTATGAGGCCTAAAGGTGAGATAATGATGTATTACGTTGAAGATTTGAGTGGAGAAGAGATCTCGGAGGCTTTTACCGTGAGGAATTGCAGAAAGTGGCATTTAATTTAGAAAAAAATGTGTTTAAAATTGGGAAAAATTTTAGGAGGCAAAGGTACAGGAAAGAGAAAAATGTACCTGGTGAAGTGGCTATATAAAAGCTGAAGCAGTAATGAAGCTTAATTAGTATGCAGCATGACTCCTAACCATTTCTACGTCACACTCCCGTCCTCCTCGTCCCTGTCTGTACACCCTAACAACACACTAGCCAAATTTGTAACAGAACTCCATGGACCCATTGAGTTGGGCCGTGATTCGTATGAGGTGGGGATATGTGAAATTCAGCTGGACACCCTCTTTTTAAATATTGATTATAAAGATACCGTTTTTACGATTCTTAGAAACTGTGATGAGTGTGCAAAAGCCGGGTTAACTCGGGATGAAACTATACGTATCGCCCGGACTAAGGTTGCACAGTTTTTCAGTACAACAGTGACACTAGGACCGGGTCGTTATGGTTCGGCTGAGGATGTTGTGAGAGACTTAAACGTGTGTTTAAAAAACTCACGCCTTACGAATGATTTATACCAAATCGTAAACAAAGGAAACCCTGCACATACTCTAATGCTAAAATCAAAGGTTAACAGAAATCTTAAAGACGGAAGAGTGTTCAAAATTATAACCGAGGGGCTTTATCGAGCAGCCTTTCAAAGAGACACCTTTCACGAGGTACCGGATGACTTGTCCACCTTAGTCTATCAATTGAAGATGGAGAAATTGGATGTAAGCTCTCAGCCTCCAGACATGTGCTATATTTATAGCGAAACACCAGTTTGTTGGGGATACCCAGGCACTCCTGCTACGCATAGCACACATCCCCAACCATAGAGAAAGGAGCTTGAGTATTACATATGACATACCCCATTATGTGAATGTCGCAACTAATCTAATAACTAATATCTCAATATATATAAGAACGATTGAGGGCAAAAGTTTCCCATTCGGTGACGGTTGCTTAACAGTGAAGCTGCACTTTCGACGCACTGAGTTATAATGGAACAGAAAGCCTTTCACAGTATACCGAGGGGTGGGATACCAGCGGAGTAATGGACTTGGGTCCATATTTTCATCCATACTACGCACCGCTGTCCCACTGTTGAAGAGGGGGGCCAGGTACCTAGGGAGGAAGGCGTTACAAACAGGTTTTAACGCGGCAGAGGACATATTGGGGCACTAAGCCTAAAGAAGCTCTAAAAAACATTTAAACGCACACGGGATGAAATCATCAAAGACGCGAAGAGAAAAATGCGTGGTGGCGGAAAGAAGAGAACTGCTAGGAAGAAGGGGTTACCAACACGTGGTGGAAAGAAGAAGAGATCTGCTAGGAAGAAGGGTTACCATCACGTGGCGTTAAACGTAAAAGGAAACCAAAAAAGAAGTGCTAAGCGTATGAAACCTATGGCTGATCATTTTTTTAACTGATATAAGCTGAGGACGCTACTCTCACGAATCATAGATTGACTAATACTCGTCGAGGGAAGGTGGCACTTTCTGACTCGTCATGGCACGTTTCATCCATCCGTGTAGTTCACAGTGCTGTAAATCGGAACTGTCCCTCTTTGATATACCACCTACTCAGGTCTCTATTGAACATAGTGACTTTATTACAATTAATCCGTTAAACACAATTAGTTCACCCAGTGCCCCTATAGAATTCGTGATACCCAGCTCAGGCCCTTACTTTTTTGACCCGAGTTGCATGCACATGTATGCTAAACTACGCATTGCTCATTCTGACGGAACGGATTGCGATGATACTTACGCGGCCTACCCTGAAACCAACTTTCTGCACTCCATATTCAGTCAGTGTGATGAAAATGGAATAAAGGGCAAATTTAAAACTTATGATATATGAATATTTTGGACGTCTGCATACACACTTTACTTTCAGGAGAAGTTGCTTATGAACGGGGTAGATATGAAATTGAAGCTTACCCGCACGTACCCTGAGATCTGCATAAATCTGGGGACAGACCAAGAAGAAGGCGCGAAACCTGTTGTGATACACATCATGGAAATGTATTTGCATATACGCCGAGTGAAATTAAGCTCCCCGAAGCAAATAGAAATTGAGAAAGATTTGGTACATGCCACAGTGAAATATCCAATTAACAGGGTACAGATCAAGCTGTACACGATTCCCGCAGGGCTGGCATCGAAACAGCTAGAAAACATTGCTCTTGGAGTCCTACCTAAAAGGATTTTAATTGGAATGCAAGACCACGCCTCGACGAATGGAAATTATAAAAAGAGTGCCTTAAAATTCGAGAATTTCGGCCTTAAAAATATTACTCTATACGTAAATGGCATCGCCCTCGGTGGGGTAATGGATATGGATTACTCAACAGATGCAGTGTTCCCGCTCTGCGCGAGAGCTTATAGTACTTTGGCTCATAATACAGGTGCGTGTGATGAACTTGGTTTCGGCATAACACAGGAAGAATTTGTTGAAGAATTTAACGTCTACTCATTTGACATTACACCTGACTTAACTGCTGGCGTAAATAGCATTTAAACCCCTAACAGAGCGGTACCATCTCAGTGAGGCTGGAGTTTGCCAAACCTATAGACGCTCCTATTAGTGTACTAGCATACATCGAGTCGCAAGCCCTAATAGAAGTAGATAGATTTAGAAACGTAACCACAGATTTTTAAAATGGACGCGAATGCACTCTAGAGAGTGATGAAAAGTGACTGTTTCGCGCGCTCAAAATTTATCGGAGTGTTTGCGAAGAATGAAATATTGAAGCTGGCTAGTTCGAGAAACTGGAACGGGGTTATCGTTAACACCGACATTGTGGGGGGTAAGGGGATTTATTGGTTTGCAATCTCTTTTAAAACTAAGGAAAAAATGTACTGTTTCGATTCACTAGAATTTCCACCGTGGAATGACTCGGCAATTGTGAAGTTCATGGCGCATCTAAACGTACCAGAGATTATTTGGAATACATATCGTTTCCAAGGATATTATATTGAAACATGTGGAATGTATTGTATTTTGTTTCTCATGCATATGTCACGTGGGAAAGGATTTATGAATTTCTTAAAATTATTCGATTTATGCTACACAAATATGAATGATAAAAGCGTATGCAGACAGATAAAAAAAAGGTTCCCATATATTAGTACCCCCTGTAATGTGTAAGATGTATATTGTGTAAACCTATATATACATTTGTATCCATCAAGAATTATGTAGCGGATGCTGTTACCATTTTTGTACATGTTTTCTACTCTTTAATAAATATAAATATATCACGTTTTGTTCTTACCCTCAAAAAATACTTACATAATCTCCTCGATGACCTCGCATTCGCTTGACCGGATGTGCGCCAGTACCACGACTTCTGGATCGCTGGGTAGGCTAAGCGGGGTGGCTACCACTTCATTTATCGCCCTTTCGTCAAAAGTTGCGATAACACGCTCAAATTCCGTCCCGGTCCTATAACATTAAGTAAAAATAGAGAAAATTATTTTTCAAAACGCAGGCAATTCTTAAAAGTTTTAATATTTCTAAAATCCCACCTGTGCAAGAAATGTACAAATATAATCACGCCATATATATATATATATACATTATATAATATATATATATATATATGCGGAAATAACGACGAAGGAGGTAGAGAATAATTGAAAATATTTTGCAAAACGCAATTATTGTGGCCTTTTATAAGTTAATTCCGATTGAAACGTTATATATATAGGCCGAAAATAAAGCACAAACTAATTTCAAAACGCGTTTGTTATGGCACTTATAAGCTAATTAACACTGAATGAAGCTATGTATATAAATGTGACCCGGTTAGGTTCAATTTTGCTAGGTTAGGCCAGTTTATATTATAAACGAGAAAAATTCATCTTTAAATTATAGAGAGCCCTGGAATTTAAATAAATGTCATGAAATTGGATGTGGTTAATTCGTTTCGTTTTTGTGTGCACCATATATGTATATATATATATATATATATATATATATATATATATATATACACACACAGGGGTTAGACAAAATAATATGAACACCCGCCGATTTCACGGGTTATCTTTACGGACTGCTCAGACACAAAGTAAACGGACAAATGACTGGCAAACCTATTTAAATGCGTAACAGAGAGTGTATACGTCATGTTATAACCCCTCACGTTGTTTTTACAGATCTGAGTGAATTATGAATTAGCAGTTATGAAAGACCTGTCAGACTTCCAAAGAGGGCAAATTGTCGGAGCGCGGATGGCTGGTGCATCGGTGACGAAAACCGCTCAGATGTTCAATGTATCCAGAGGAACTGTCTCTATGGTCATGTCTGTATACCAAAACCATGGAAAGACAAGCACCGACAAATGCAATAGTGGACGCAAGAAGAAGCTGTGTGATCGAGACCGCCGGGTGCTAAAGCGCATTGTGACAAAGAACCATAAGACCACAGCTCCAAAAGTGACTGCAGAGCTTAACCAGCATCTTGCAAGCCCGGTATCGACCAGAACTGTACGTCGCGAGCTCCATGGAGCTGGATACCATGGGAGGGGTGCAATTGCCAAACCCTTCCTTTCGCACATCAACATTGAGCGGCGCAGAAAATGGTGTAATGACCATAAGAATTGGTCAATGGACCGGTGGAAGAATGTAGTCTACTCCGACGAATCCTCCTTTACGCTATTTCCATGTTCCGGTCGAGTTTACGTCTGGAGACAGCCTAAAGATGCTTATGACCCCGACTGCCTGACCCCAACCGTTAAGCATGGAGGCGGATCTGTGATGGTTTGGGCAGCAATATCGTGGAATACTCTTGGCCCAGCTGTAGTACTGCATGGTAGGGTTAACGCCCATGTCTATCTGTCAATATTGGCTGACCAGGTCCATCCCATGGTCCAAACGCTGTTTCCCAATGGCGGCGCCGTCTTCCAGGATGATAATGCACCAATCCACACCGCTGGGGTCGTTAAAAACTGGTTTGAAGAGCATGTTAGTGAAGTAGAATGCTTGGATTGGCCTCCACAATCCCCGGATCTTAACATTATCGAGCATCTGTGGTGTCAGTTGGAGCAGCAGGTCAGAAGCCGATTCCCACCGCCGGCGTCTTTGGAAGAACTGGAGCAGGGTTTGCTCGAAGAATGGCTCAGGATTCCTCTAGCCACTGTCCAAAAGCTGTATGAATCAATTCCCCGACGCATTGCAGCTGTTATTGCCGCTAAAGGAGGACCAACTCCATATTAAGAATAAAAACCGCCATTTATCAAGGTGTTCATATTATTTTGTCCAACCCCTATATATATATATCCAAGCCTACCCAATCTTATTGTTCACGATTCCAAAATCATACTATATAACCTAAAAACACTTACATTAGCTCGTCTGCAATCTCGCTTGACCGACTGTGATTCAATACTGAGCCTTCTATTCCGCTGGGTAAGCTGTTCGGAGAAGCATCCATAGCATTTATTCCCCTTTCATCAAAAGTGGCAATAACACGCTGAAGTTCCGTCCCGGTCCTATAAGATTAAGTAAAAATAAAGAGAAATTTATTTTTCAAAAAGCAGGCAGTTCTTAAAAGTTTTAATATTTCTAAAATCCTACCTGTACAAGAAATGTACAAATATAAACACGCCATATATATATATATATATATATATATATATATATATATATGCGGAAATAACGACGAAGGAAGTAGAGGATAATTGAAAATATTTTGCAAAACGCAATTATTGTGGCCTTTTATAAGTTAATTCCGATTGAAACGTTATATACTGTATATATAGGCCGAGAATAAAGCACAAACCAATTTCAAAACGCGTTTGTTATGGCACTTATAAGCTAATTAACACTGAATGAAGCGATGTATATAAATGTGACCCGGTTAGGTTCAATTGTGTTAGGTTAGGTCAGGTTATATTATAAACGAAAAAAAATCATCTTTAAATTGTCGAGAAACAGGCGAAAACAATGGGACTAATTTTACGTTGTAGAAAAATTCAGAACAAAAGGAGATTAGATTGTCAATTATAAGTTACTCACATTTCGATAAAGTCTTCATTGATCGGTTCTTGCATATCGCCACAAATTTCCATAACATTCTGTGTTGATAGGAGATTCCCCGGTCTGCAACGTTGAAGAGGTTATGCAACATTATGCAATTGCTCTGCACTCTGGCATTTTGCGCCCACACTACTTCAGCATCTTGGGGTTAATTTATGTAAGAGTCTAAAAGACCTGTTGTACAGCAAATTTAGGGTTCTGCCAGAACCTTTTTTATATTTCACCCAGAGTTGCTGTCCGTAAATATTACTGCAGAAAGTACGAAAGAGAGTGTCTTTAGCTTCACTTGTACAGAATCGAAAGTTCCTTATGGTCATATTCGCTTTAGCAGACAGGCTTCGAGATTGTTTTCTTATATCCGAGTCATCACCCAAGGAGCTGGTAATAGTTTGACCCAAATACTTAAACTCTTGTACTTCCTCAATTACCTCACCATTCATTTTAAACCTAATATCAGCTGGCTGCTTACAGCTTTTAGGATAAAATTGCATAACCTTAGTTTTTGTAACATTAAAAAGAATATCATGTTTCTGCGAATACTCTTCGCAGACTTTTAGTAGCCGATCCAGACCTTTAACAGAGGGACTTATTAACACCATATCATCGGCATAAACTAAGTTATTTATCCTTGTGTTATCTATACAACATCCCACTGTTGATTCATTAAGTGAAGCAATTAATCCGTCAATATACACATTAAACAGCAAACGGGAGAGCAAGGAGCCTTGTCTCACCGGGCAAGAGGAGCCAAAACACTCAGATAGTACACTGACCCACCTAACGGTAAAATATTGGTGGGAATACCAAAATTTCAATAAATTTAATATGTACATGGAAACCTTCCTGTCTTCTAGTTTTTTAAATAAAATATTGTGGTTCACTCTATCATATGCCTTATTTATATTTAGGAAACAGCTATAAGTAGTTGAATGACTGTCAATGTATTTAGAAATTGTTTCTTTAAGTACATACAGTAGATACACAGGTCAGTTGATTGGGATATTTTGAAACCAAACTGATTAGGAGATGCCCATAGGTAATCATTTAATCGGAGTAACAAGAGTTTTTCTAGTAGCTTCGAGAAGCAGGAAGCAATAGGCCTGTAATTATTGCTGGACAGAATGTCTCCATACTTATTTTTTACCAGGGGTAGGATATATACCCTCATGAACTCTGCAGACATACAACGTCATTGGCATATTTTAAGTGCTCATTCGATAAGTCATCTACCCCTGACGCAGAACCAATCTTTAACTCTTTAATTAACCTCTTTACTTCAGGAACTGATATCAAAGTATTTTTCCTTGCCCCTCCCACAGTCGTTTCGCTGCAATCTATCTTAAGATTATCCCTACTCACACTGTTAAGAATGTTAGAGTAGTGGTTTTTCCACAGCTTTGCAATTTCATCCTCCCTCGACACCCCATCGATTGTCGAAGGGAGAACATTTTTGACACACGTTTGATTCTTAACAAATTTCCAAAATTTGTTATTATCGTTATTTATGCGAGCTTTACAGGCTTTTGATGCTCGAATAGACTCTTCTTCCTGTTTACATCATATTATGGCAGCCTTCTACTGACCCCCTACTTCTACACATATTCATGTATACTGGTCCTAATCTGGATCTACCATGAAAGCACCACAAATCATAGGCGTCTTTCGATTCCGTCTTCAGGGGGCAATAAAATCATTCCATCCAGGAATAATCTTAGTATGATAGTTGTAAGATTTAATCAGGATTCAATTATTTAAGATTTTATTATTATTATTATTATTATTATTATTATTATTATTATTAAATATCCAGGGTATAAAGAAAATATTTGCATGAACGATGGGTATGCCCTTTTGCATACTATTAACCACTTGAATGTTGTGATGATTGTGCTTTACATTGAAAGTCTGAGGTTTTGTGTAATGAGGCCCATTTTTTAGTATATCACTTTCAGTCGAATATTTATTTGGAAGTGTAAGCTGTTCATGACCATACCTGGAGTACAAGGGACATTTTTACAGGATCGAGTCGTACGTCTTATTATGTAGCATTACGCCCTCTAAAAGTTTAGATGTTCGTGGTGTGCATTGAAGCTTTGTGTTTGTGATTTAATGGACATTGTGATCTTATGATCGCTATATTTGGTTGGGGTTTAAGGAACATTTTTGCAGGAATTTATGTTATGTAGTAATAAAAAACATTGCCCGCTCATTAAGTTGGGACGATCGTGGTGTGCACTGAAGTTTTTTTTTTTTTGGTGAATATACGCCCTTTTTTTTCTTTTAGTATGGCGCTTTCTGTGAAATACTTTTTTTAATTTGGATATGCTGATAGCCATATTTAGGATATAAAAAACATTTCTGTAGAAATGAGGGGTATGTGCACCATTAACCCCTCTAAATGTTGAGTTCATCATGGTGCGCAATGAAGCTTTTTTTTTAATTGATGCCCATTTTATAAAATACAAATTTCAATCGAATATTTATTTGAATTTGAATCTGTTGATAGCTATATCTAGATTATAATAAACATATTTGCAGTAACGAGGGGAACGTCTAAATACGCAGCATTAACCCCTCTGAAAGTTGGAATGATCGTGATGTGCACTGAATATATATATATATATATATAATATATATATATATATATAATCTATATAAATATATATAAATTTATGATTATAAATTTTTATATTAAAACAATGCAAAACAGAAAACAAAACAGAAAAACAACTTTACTGATTCCATTACTGAGGCTTATTGCTCTAAAGAGTATCTCTCTTTACCAGTTATGTAAATTCACCTATACCTTTTGTTGTTGGGGAAAAGCGCTTCATTAGCTTCGTTTGAAGAACGTGTTCTAAACAGCTGCTCTCTATTGAGGGTTGACAAAAGTAAATATACACCACCTTTGGTTTTCCACAGTTTTGATTTGATTATAAAAGTCAGTATATAATAACAAATTTGTTGAATCAATATATTTAGAATCGTGTTGCTTTCCCCTTCAAATTACGTAAAACTGACACGTTCTGGCATTCCATTGATGAGATTTGACATTTGTTCTCGAGGACAATCATCATGGTGTCTATTTACTTTTGTCAATCTTCTGTATGTACTGAACGCTTTATTTCTTGACGATATATCATTATTTTTTACTTTGATCCGTACAGTACTTTACTCATATTGCATATCTTATGTAAAATCCGTACAATTTGTAATTTTGAGTACTTGCTGTAGGGCTAATAGGTTATATATATATATATATTACTTTGGTTAACCCTAGACCTACGGTTTAACGTGGAATCCGAACTACACCTCACCACGGGCGGTCAGAAATTATCAAGTCCTCGCGCGGACTGGATTTCACGACCTCCCGATCAGGAGCCCAGCGTCTTAGCCACTAGCCTAAGGGTACCCATTTATCTACCAACCAATTTTTGTTTTGTGGAGGGATGAACAGCTGGTTTTTTGGCTGCGCGTCGCCTGCCGTCACCGGGTCTCGAACCCGGGGCCGATGAATTTGTAGTCGGCGATGCTAACCACTACAGCACCGAGGCGCTATATATATATATATATTATATATATATATATATATATAATATAATGAAGTTAGAGATATCTGATAATAATATAAATTATCATTATCAGCGATACTAATAATAATAATAATAATAATAATAATAATAATTTTATATTATATATGAGGTTACTAAAGAAACTCTATAAATACTTTATATACAGATTTTCTGTCAATTTCCAAAGCTTTTATTGCCAATTACATTTCGAATATATAATATTTGTTTTGCAAACACTGAATTATTTATTATTTGTGAAAACTATTTTACCGGAAATGAAAAGTAAATCTTAAACAAATATTTTGTTTCATCGCTAATGTGAAGTCTTTATTATTATTTAATATATTCATGAATACATTAATAATAATAATATTAATCAGTCAGGAGAGCCAGAAAGTGGCACAGCCCCTCAGGCCAGACTAATGTGGCCTATTGCACTAATTTCTGGATTATCATCATTATTATTATTATTATTATTATTATTAGCGAAGGCTACGTCGTAGCCACATCGCAACACCTCTTCCCGTCGATCAGCGAAGTTAAGGGATAGTGGGTCTGGGTAGTAGTTGGATGGGAGACCGTCCGCCGCGTCCAGATGATGTAGCGACCTTCGGCTCAGATCTCACATAAAGCTGTAGGTCTCATCCGTCACGTGACCTTTGTTGTTAAGAAGGCGGTTGAACAACCCCCAAAACACACGCATTATTAACAGCACCATCGGGATTCGAATCTCCAATCTCAGTGACTTCACTTCGTATTCACTACACAGTATAATATTTACTTTAAAGTGATAAGTTAGAAAAAAGTATAACCGTCCAAATTCAATAAAATAGTAAAATCTCCAAAAGAAAATTTAAAATAATTAAATTTAAATTCAGTTTTTGGTCCTGACCGAAAGAAGAAGGAAGTACCTTCGAAAAGCTTTGCATTTACTTTTTAATTTAATTTTAATTCTTTTAAATTTTCTTTTGGGGATTTTACTATTTTACTTTAAACTCAGGTTTGCTACATTTAGACGTACCTTAATAAATTCTGTGTGTGTGTGTGTGTGTGTGTGTGTGTGTGTGTGAGAGAGAGAGAGAGAGAGAGAGAGAGCGAGAGCGAGCAAAGGATGTTGTAGATGCTGTAGGATATCCTGTAGGAGAGGTGATTTTCGGGTTGTTTTTTTAGGTATTGTTTGACAATTGGCCTAAAGTGTTTCAACATTTGAAAGACTCTCTCTCCTCTCTCTCTCTCTCTCTCTCTCTCTCTCTCTCTCTCTCTCTCTCTCAGTTTAGTTGATAGATTAAGTAGTTTAGTATTCATGCTATCCTTTATTTTCTGCTGTCTTCTAATGCATAACTGAGTACACGAGATAAGTGTACGCATGGGTGAATGAACTCGAAGCTATTCTCTTCATTATACTTTTTCCTACTTTCCTATAAATCTTTTTCACCACTATTTTCTGTCACCAGCGTGTGTCAGAGGAGGGAGAGGGCCTTGTTTGTTCTATACTTTACTATTACCACTACTGATGTGTGAAAGCTTTACACGTCTAAAAGTATAAGCATGGTATAAGTTTTCAGTGTAATTTTTTCATTGCTAATTTTAACTTTTCTACTTCTTTCTTGGGCTACCCTAGAATGGATCTTAGGGTCTTTGTTAACCTGTAACTCTATAAGTCTGTAATGTTCTAAAATACACATTTAACTCATACAGGGTGGCCCAAAAAGTACCTACCAAAATTAACTTGCATTTTCTCCGAAACGAATGAATAGCATTCGATGAAAATTTGCTGACACACTATACTACCCACGCCATTTGTTTAACATCAGTTTGGAGAGCATGTCATTGGTTTGGACTATCGAAAGCACTATGGAAGCGGCAGTGATTGGCCTAACTATTCGCCTGATCTCAACCTGTGTGACTTCTTTTTGTGGGGATACCTCAAAGATAGAGTTTACCAGAGCAACCCAAAGACTTTGGAGGAGCTGAAATCATCGATTGAACATCAAATCGTCGACATTACGACCACAGCGTGGTATCGAATTTTGGAATGAGGTTGCGAAAAATCATCGAAGTGGAAGGACAGCACATCGAACACATTGTAATATAAAAGGCTTGAGATGCTGATTTGAATGGCGTTTGAACTATCTTTGTACTCTCAATAGTTTTGGTGAAATAAAGGCTTAAACTTGGTAGGTACCTTTTCGGCCACCCTGTATCATGGTTCGAAACCGGAAATTCTGAGTATTTGTTCGCAGTGAACTTTCGTAATATTTTCGTTAAACAGCGAAAATATCACGACTTAACCTAACCAATCGTCAAGGGCAGACAGTTGACCTAACCCGGCATTCAATTAACCTAAATCGGCCTTTTTTGCAAAAAGGTCATTTCGCAGAAACGCCGTAACATATGGATTACAGATACACATGCAGATAGATAGATAAAAAATTACAGGAAAATGTTAAAAAAACATATATATATATATATTTAGATTATTTTATTAAACAGTTAAAAGTTTATATTAATTTACATCATGGATTGAATAAACATAATAAATGAATAAATAATATATATATTATATATATATATATATATATATATAATATATATATATATATATACATACAGTATATATATGTGTGTGTGTGTGTGTGTATGTATGTGTGTATATATAGTAATCTGCTAATATATTTTCATTATATGTTTATTAACATGAAGATATTTAAGTAGAAATATCTGTGGCCTCAAATCTATTTTGGCCGAAAATACAAAATATATTTATGTTACATTAATATTAATGGTTCATATATTTACAAACTATATATATATATATATATATATATATATATAATATATATATATGTGTGTGTGTATATATATATAATTACATACATGACGGTTTCAAATATATATATATATATATATATAATATATATAATGACTAGAAATTTTTTTATACAGTACAGTTGTAGTGATACTCATATGCAAATAATATATACATGGTTCAATATATATATATATATATATATATATATATATATATATATATATATATGTATATATATGTATATATAATAATATAATAATAAGCAACGTTTTGAAAAAAAATTCTTCATGTACCATCGATTCCAATAGTGGGGATACACTAACCTGTAATGTATACAATTTGTATAGTGAATTCAAAAAGTTCTGTTGTGGAGCCTAATATTTGTTACTGATAAATATCAGTAATAAACATGGAGTTTCACTACAATTTGTTTTAAGTCGATTGTACAGTAGATATAGCACAATGTATCCCGATTTTTGTTACAGACTGTATATGGGCTCGAATCCACGTACCTAAGGGTAAGTGTGGCTATGATTTTAAAACTATCTATCCAGGTGAAAATAATAATTTGAAGAAGTGATTTTGAAGTGTTATAAAAAACAGAGAAAACATTCTATCAAAATCAAGAATTAAATTCTTGCTAACCAATTTGCTTTCCTAATTACTTATAGTCATTTAATAAATCTGTTCACATTTTTAATTAACCACTCAATTTAATTACACTTTAGTCAATCACTTATTTATTGGTTTTGAAACTTTTTAAAATTTTTCTGGATGGTATCTCAACCAATCTTCGAACGAGATTTCAAATGAAAATTTTAATCAATTGACGAGTGAAATTTCAACCAATCATTGGGTGATTTTTAATCAACAATTACCTCGTATTTTAACCAACCACCGAAGTATTTTTTCCTCTCTTAATAGAATTATTAATCGATCAGCGAGTCATACCTTTAGCCAATAACTAAATGTCAAATTTTAATTTACGGGGCATTGAATTAGTTATTTTTAACCAATCATTTGAAGAAAATGACTTTCATCATTAATAAATTTCTGTCACAGTAATGCTCATTACAAGTATTGCCGCACCTTCCTTACTTCTAATGAACATCCGCTACAATCTAAAGAACTACAGAGTTATTGTACATAAGGTATTTCATATAAAATAATTTGGTTACATAATATATTATAGTCTTTCATAAAATACTTTATTAAGGAACCATATAAACAAGAACATACAAATTAAATTACATTATTTTTATACCACAACTTCGAGACATTACATCTAACTTTATTATATTTTTCAAAATAACCAACCTCCAAGATAAACCCAAATGATTTTGGGAGTAAAAGCAAAGTAAAGTTTTACTTAATTAATTACAGTATATGTCTTAAACATATATATATATATATATATATATATATATATATATATATATATTATATATATATATAGTCTATATATATATATATATACACACACATGCTATAATGGTTAATTACACGCTATTTGAAAAATCAAAATCTTTCCTAAAACTGTTCTTGCACAAAAAAAAAGAAAAAAGTCACGATTAATTTCGCTCATTGGATACCTCGTTTAGTAATGTCTCATTCAGGGAATATATCAATTTATGAATGTATCATTTGTGAAATATCCCTCATTAACAGAATGTTTACTGAATACTTCATTCACTGACTGTCAAAACTGTTTAATCATTCCTATTTGCCCTATTCAATCGTGAACCGCCCACAATAACAAAAATAATTACACTATGATTTTTTACACAATTTTTTTGACGTTTTTCGACATCCAACAAATATGTAAACAAATTATTTAAGCGAAACCTTTCAATTGACTTTATATAACTACCTTTAATGAATAACTTCCCAACTTTCATTTTATAAATATAAAATAAAAATATAAAGTAAATGGAAATAAATAAATAGAAATTTCCATGACGCTGAATTTCAAATTCAAACAGTTTACAGAACTTATGAAAAATTTGCTTAATGCAAAAAATATGCTGATTTGTTCGCAGCCACAGATGAAATTACCTTCCAGTTCTGTTTAAGCAGAATATCAAATAATATAAACTAGGAGAAAAACGTGGATTTAGGATTGTTTTCTGTATTAATATTTTAATTTAAAAATAGAGAAAACGCGCTCCCTCGGTACCTGATTGAAAGTTAAACATTCGAAAATAGCTAAGAATATATATATATATATATATATATATATATATATATATATATACAGGGTGGGCCGAAAGTCTGGATCCATAGAAAAATATTTTTTTAATACATAAATTACAACAAATGGTAAATACTTAAAATGAATATCAACTTTAACTCGTAAATGCGTATCCGTGATACTGTACAGTGGTTCGTACTCCAGTATAAACAACAAATTATAACAAATGCTCAAATTGGCGGCCTCTGACATCGAGACACTTAGGGATGGAATTTATGATTTTTAATAATTCTTCGAATTGACGTTCTCGAGATGCGTGTTTCATTTGATAATCTTCTTGTTGACTTTACTAGACTATTCGTTAAAGTTTCACATACCATTGCAGAGGTATTTTCATCAGTTGCAGTTTTTGGACGACCAGAACGCCGTCGATCATGTACACTTCCTGTTTCTTTGAAACGTTTAAACAACTTGCTAACAGTCGCATGTGTTACTGGATGCTTATCAGGATGATTTCTATTGAATTCGGTAGCAACTTCTCTGTGTGTAGCGCCCTGTCTTGCGTACATGAGCACAAGTTCTACCCGGTCTTCTGTTGTTAGATTCGAAGCCATTTCTGGGCTGAAATAAAAAAGTATTTGAGTATTTATACTGGAGTACGAACTACTGTACAGTATCACGGATAC
Organism: Bathynomus jamesi; assembly: GCA_023014485.1. Lineage (NCBI taxonomy): Eukaryota > Metazoa > Arthropoda > Malacostraca > Isopoda > Cirolanidae > Bathynomus > Bathynomus jamesi. The sequence goes on along the minus strand of JAJOZX010001843.1, from coordinate 428,076 downwards.
GCATTTACGAGTTAAAGTTGATATTCATTTTAAGTATTTACCATTTGTTGTAATTTATGTATTAAAATAAATATTTTCCTATGGATCCAGACTTTCGGCCCACCCTGTATATATATATATAGTATATGAAAGCCTGAAGTTTCCTTTTTCAAATGGTATACAAAACATTTTATTACACTTTAATCTCTCTCTCTCTCTCTCTCTCTCTCTCTATTTTAGCAAAAAGTCACGACAAGGTTGCGATAAGAAATCTGGGAAACGTTCTCAGGAGGCACGACATAATGCCCGACACACTGTCATTTACTAAGGCCAGTGACTGATCCCTTTTCGTACACTTCTTGCCTGGTGTTGGAGAAAAAGGTGTATTCTCTAAAGCACGTATGTGCCTCAACTTATTTAATTATGCATGCAACAGGGGAGCTAACCCCCGTTGTTCTACGTTAGATATCAACACTTGAAAGATATATTTTAATTCTTAAACTTTTTATATTCACTCTTTGTCTTGCAGAATGTGTACTGCGTCAATCTCATCTCCTATCGGCGTTTCCCAGATTTTTTGTGGCTGGTCCCGCGTGATATAAATAAAAAAAGACAAGAGTGACTGTTTTTCTTTAAAGATCTTCGAGTATAGGCTAATCACAACGGACTTTGGTTAAAATTTAAAACGGAGCCATTCAAAGAAAGTAAGTAACGGATATTTTAATATTAAGTAACGTTAATTTACGTACCTACAAATTTTCCGCTCTCGCAGTTAACACATCTGAATTTACATCTATATTAATAAAATATAAAACAATGAATAAAAATCAGTGCTCCAAATCCATAAAGCTTTTATAAACAACAACTTTAAAGGTACACCAGCAACACAACAACAACGGACTATGATCTTTAAAATGATTTCAATACCAACGCATAGCAGTGAAATCCTTTGGAAAACCTATGATTAAGAAGTCTATATGTATAGAAAATGAAGCTATTTACAAACAATACACGTACAAAACTATATATATATATATATATATATATATTGTGTGTGTGTGTGCGTGTGCGTGTGTGAATATAAGTTAGAGGTATAGCTCGTATAAAGTATTGACAAATTAACATCATTATCGGTTTTGAAAATTTTTGAACATTTACATTATAGATTGGATGGACAAAATATTTTAAAAATAACTTCAATATATTGTTGAAATAATTGTAGATGCAATATACTTTATATATATATACTTTATATTTATCATCAGAACATATACACCTACACTTACATGAGCGAATAAGCACGTGTCTATTTACACTATAACAGTATACAGCAAGCCCTTCGCTTTCTAGATTCTCAGAGAACCCAATCATCTTTTGATGGATGAAATGCAGCAGAAAGAAATATTGCCAACTCCTAGAACCGCCTTGACAATGTTCAGGAAAGAACCTTGCCAAATTGCCAAAAGGATTATTGGCAAAATCTGAAGCTGTATCGAAGGTGGGGCTGAGGAAGTCTCGTCAGCCACCGAGTCGTGTTGCATTGCGGCAGAGTTTTCTCCTGTGGGTGAAGAGAGTAAAGCGTTACTTAAAATAAAAAGAAAATTCAAGAGAAGAAATTTTATTTCTTATTTCATCTTCAGTTTTTGTTATATACATACAGTACATTCACATATATATATACTCGTATCTGTTTGTCTCTGTCAACTTCCACCTCTCTTTATTGGTATACTGTATATTGCACAACAACACACACACACACACACACACACACACGAAACTGTATGCAGTAAAGTTTACTCAGGCGCAATGAAATTTTATAAATAGTTTGTAGACTAAATTAGAGTAAATTTTTGTACTGTGGTTTGTTATAACTTATTTTACAAGTCACTTTAACATATAAATGATAAATTCTATTAAACTGGTGAGGCTACCATACAAAATCACAGTTAATATATTACCAATACATTTTCTGAATATTATTCTAATAATTGCATAGTTAATATTCCATAATAGTGTTCAAGTAAATTTCATTAAAATATAGTAAAAACAGTATACAGTAGCTGTAAACAACCATCAATCCATTCAACTGTCTGTCTACAGCTACATTTTTCTGTTCTTATCCGTTTCTTTATTGGTGGCAGTCCATACTTATTATCTATTCCTTTTCTCTCTCTCTCTCTCTCTCTCTCTCTCTCTCTCTCTCTCTCTCTCCAACAACAACATTTACTCCTAAACTTAGTCCTTCTCCAACCATCGAGCAACTCATTTTTTATCACTTGTCTCATAAACACCTCTAAGTGGGAAACTCTTGGATTCGCCGTAGCAACAACGGATGATCACCGATGAAACACTTTCATTCTCCATAAGGGAGAAATAGATAAAGGATAGAGACAGGGACCTCCCACTGAAATTCCTCGCCGGGAAGAGTTTTTTTTCTACTTTTGTGGTGGCACAACACGGCGAAGTATGAATGACTCAATATATATATCACTTGCTGCATAAACACCTTTCACAGCGGGAGACCCAAGTTAAAACTCGGCGACATTCAAAGAGTTGGCAGACATATACACATGACACAAATCCAATTACAGAAAACACGTTCATACACATGCCTGCCTTCTTAATATGTCTAAGAATAGAGTAGAAATTATTTTGTAGAAACATTAAAAAAAAGCTTGGCATGGATTAGGTGAGATTGAACTGCGTTACTGCCGTCACGATTTCGTTTTTCTCTTCTTTCTCTCGGGTGGCTGGATGCACGTGATGGGTGAGGGCAAGGTGTGGTAAATCTGATTTCTGTTTTTAATTCCTGTTTCCACCCCTTTCCTGTGGAAACATTTCATCACTTTCCGGCGTGAAGCTTTGCGTGTATATGGGTGCAGACAAAGAGAGTTTAACCTTTACCTCTCTGTTAATCCTTCTCGGGTAGCCTGAAGTGGGTCATGGGGTTTTTGGTGAACTGATACCTCAGTAAAGTGTATTAATATTTTGTATAAAATCAAGGTTTTTGTGACGATATCAAGTGGTTAATGTGCGATCGGCAGAAGTATAGTATTGGTTAATGTATACAGCGGTTCTACCAGCGTATGATCTGTATGTGTGCATAACGTAATTGTAGAGCAGCTAATATATTCTCCTTTTTCCTGTAAAATTTCCTTGGCTACTTTTCCAGGGTCAAGGTATTTTTACAACCTTTTTTCCGTAATTCTGCTGTTCGGAAACCGTCGACGGTATTCTGCAACAGCAGCTGTTGCAGTTCCATCGCAAAAACCGTAGACATGCACCATATCTGCATATTCGGCATGTGTGAAGGTGTGTGGCATTCTTAACAGTGCTTCAAACACCAAACAATGTCACTCATAACAGTCAGCTGTCGATTGGCTTATGTTACATGCTTACATTACAGCTTACATGGTTCAAGGTTATAGGGGAGGGAAGGGGGAGGAAGAGCTGCGCGCGCATCAGATTCAAACAGCTCTATCTCCGTAACCATTCAGAATTAGACATGTTCATATGAACTTTTTTCTCACAATGACCGATACTATCACCTCCCGAAGTATTGACCTTTCCTCCTGAAACACCCTGTATATATATATATATATATATATATATATATATATATATATATATATATATATAGGGTGGATCGATTTTACATTTTTTTCGATTTCCATGTTCTAATAGAGACAAACACTTGCGCATGCATGAGAAAATAGCCTCTGCAAAATCTTAGCTTAATAGGTAATCATCTTCTGCCCCCGGCAGAGCGATGAAAATCATATTTTAGTAGTCAAAAACGTATTTTTAAACCCTAGCCTAGAGTCATAAAATTTTGCGTGTGTGTTATTTCATGCCTAAGCAACGATATAAATGCTATGGGAAATATATAAATGCATTATTTAAGACAAAGAGCCGATCTGAAAATATGTATATTATACATATTTTCAGATCGGCTCTTTGTCTTAAATAATGCATTTATATATTTCCCATAGCATTTATATCGTTGCTTAGGCATGAAATAACACACACGCAAAATTTTATGACTCTAGGCTAGGGTTTAAAATACGTTTTTGACTACTAAAATATGATTTTCATCGCTCTGCCGGGGGCAGAAGATGATTACCTATTAAGCTAAGAGTTTGCAGAGGCTATTTTCTCATGCATGCGCAAGTGTTTCTCTCTATTAGAATATGGAAATCGAAAAAAATGTAAAATCGATCCACCCTAAATTATATATACAGTATATATATATATGTTCTTCTGTTTCACAGTAATTTAATTGTTGATATAAAATGGTTTACAAAATATTGTAATTGAATTTCCTGATACTTCAATTTGCAACAGATAGACTCGCCATGAACCCAAAACTTTGGCCATAAGTTAAAATTTTTTTGGCTTGGAATAAAATTCTGAAAATAAAAATTAATTTTTTTTTTTAAGTGGGAAAACTTTCGTTTCGTAACTTTTAATATATTTAGATTTATGAAAAATTAATTAAATTATTAAAATTAGCTCAAATTGGGAAATGAGTTTCATAAAGGGAAAATAACATGGGGTAAATATAAAGTTTTGCATGGTTAAAAATAGGTCATAGTTCAGGAAACAAAGTTTTTGTTTCTGTATGTATCTGTTATTGCTTCGATTACCGTATTACCATAGTCTTCACATCATGATCAACACTTTAAATACTCTCAATACTGTAAATGAAATTAGTGAATCTAAAAACGTAGTCAACTCCGACTATATCTCAGTAGACAACTTTTTAAAGGAGAAATACAACAGTTGTAACCTGTTATTCCTAACCTTGAACATTCGCAGTGTCCCAAATTACTTTGACGAACTGACAGCTAAACTAAAATTATTACAACATAAATTCATGTACATTGCATTAACTAAAACCTAGTTAAATGATAATAATAAGAACTTTTTTAACATTTCAGGGTACAAAAGCTACCCCGTATGTAGGGCTAACAATAGGGGTGGAGGTGTAAGTATATTTGTAGACTCAAACTACAAGAGTAAAAGTATCGAAGAACTGACAAGCATAAGCAATATCTCAGAAACAATTGCAATTCAAATGTATTTTCATAACATCCAATATCCAATTTTAGGTATCTACCAACCACCAACTGGTAATGTACCAACATTTATTACAAATATCGTTAGAATTATATTGGTAAAAATTGTCATTGCAGGAAATTTAAATATTGATCTCACGAAAAAACATTCAAATAATAACGCAAGCTTCTTTCGACATCATGATTGCAAATGGTTTTAAATTAGTTATTACAAAGCCAATTAGACTTCACAATGACATTACAAATTCGACTTTGCTTGATCAAATCTTGGTGTGGTCACCACTTGACTGCATCTCGGCTATACTTATTTATATTAAATATTACAGATCACTTGCCTACATACACCATTCTAATCACTCATTTCTAAGCGCAGGAAAATCTTACAGCAATAATAACAAACTAAAATTTTTGAGAGAAATGAAAGCTTTCGACTGGACTGGAATAACCGAAAATAACCATGACAATGGAACAAAATTCGAAGCATTCTGAGGTACATTAATAAATATATTCAACGTAAACTTTCCTCTTAAATCAAAAGTAATATCTAAACCTACTGTAAATACAACAAGCAGTGGATCTGCCAGCGCTCATTGTAAGTATTAAATGCGAACATACTCTCTTTAACTTATGGAAAACTGCTATTACTACCACACAGACATACAAAAATTACTGTAAGAGACTTAATGCTGTCATTAAAACAGCAAAAGCAGGTCATTATTTTTAAAAAATTGATTGAAGAATAATCCATTCCCGAAGGTTATGGAACACACTGAAAGATTTAATTGACACAAAGAAGGTGAAAACAAATCCCTTTTCCTCCCTCACACAAGGCGAAAATTCTTACAGTGATTCTAAAGACATAGCCAATTTATTAAACAACTTCTTTGCAAATATCTGCTCCAATCTGCAGCCTGATAATACATGCCACAATCCACTCCACACTCATTTTCTTTGATTCGGTCCTACTGAACATACCTCTTTAGCAATAAAAATTCTGAAAAATACTCTGCCATCAATACTGTCCCAGTATAAATATACTAGTTAGTTTCCGATGAAATTGCAATATCACCCAGTAAACTAATGAATAAACCAGTAATACTAGGTATATTCCCTGACATTCTAAAGGAAGCCAGACTATGTCCTGTATTTCAGTAGGGAAACCCAAACGCTCCATCCGATTACCGCCCCATTTCCTCATTGCCATTGTTTCGAATTTAATCATTAATTAATAAAAAAAATATTTTTAGAAAATGATGGGAAATGATTAATTTTCCTCATAATTTCAGCATCATTTTACCTTAAATTTTGTAATGTATCATTTGAATCTGGCACTTTTTTGCATGTATAAACTGTCTAAATCCGCCCATGCCTGATTTCTTGAACTAAAGCAAACTAAATGTTTGAGCAAAATGTTTTCTTCGGTCTTATCTCACGCAACAGAAACAATAAAGCTCTTTCTTACTCTTTTCAGAAGTATTTAATTTTTAATAATTTTTTATCAGTTAATCATTGATTAATTAGAAAATTCCACCATTCATCACTTTTTCCTAAAAATTATTAATTAACCATGCCCTAGTGTGTACTGCGATAATATGTGATGGACTTACATGAAAGAATTAAATAAAATCAATTTAACAATAAATATGACCTTGTTTATCAATGTTTATACAGCTAATGAAATTAAAGCAGAAAAATGAATTATAATGAGAAAATCACCCGAGATTTCTTCTCTCTTTTTCTGCCTTCGTGCTAAGTAACTTAAGTGATATCATTTGATTCTATTCAGTCTTCATCTTTACCTTGAAAAAATGTAAAATGTAAAAACATTACTCACGCTCGCCGAATGTTGACGATATCTCAGGTGTTTGATGTAGTTTGTGATTTAAAAGATCACCATGACACGAATTTTTTTATTTCGACGTTGAAAACACGGCGTTCGTGATTCTGTGCCAGATTCCATTAACTTAAATAGGGCGTCCAATAAACAATTGTACAAATCAAATTTAGCTTATATCAAATGGAATTTGTACGATTCTTTTGTGGACACCCTGTACTTTGATGGACATACATATTTAAAGTTAGGTTATCCTTATCAATATATGTTTTAGCAGTTCTGTAGATTCTTTTAACTTTACAACTTCATCGAATATGGATCTGTACTAGCTTAAATTTTGACTCTACCGTATATCGAAGTAAGTTCAGTAAAATCCAACGTTTCTTTTATTTTCTTCTGTAATATAAATATTGTTAATTTTTTTGGGGGGGGGGGGGGGTCTTTCAAAATATACCCCGATAAATTTCAAAACACACACACACACCACACACATATATATATATATATATATATATATATGATGAAAATAACCACAATGGAAAAAGGAAACAGAATGGTGCTCAAGCGCTTTCATCTAATGACATCCTCAGGAACACTGAAATAAATATATAACAAGTTCGAGACTATATATAGGTCACAAAAAAAATAGAAAAATTAAAAATTGTAGGAGGAGCATACAAATTTATAAGGAAAAACTACTAGAGTTTTATCACTTTGCCCCTCTTGCCTAAATCCGTTCGTTCTGAACGAATTCAAAACAACAGGATCAAGCGAAAAAAAGGCCCTGGCTAATATTGAAATTATTTGTAAGTTGAATAATGGCAGTGTACAGACCTTTTATACTAGTACATATGAAATTTAGAGGTTTAATAGTCTTGGTGTTTGGTAGAGTTAGTATTATTCTACTATAGAATAATATACACTTAATTAGTTTGTACTCACCACAAGACGTGAAGATATGTGTAGCCAGAAGCGCACATGTTTACTCTATGAAGCGCGGAGAGACACTGACTGAGGCGCCTTGTGGTGGGTGGGAGGCGAGCCGTGGATGTAAACACTGGGAGCTATTGAAGAATAGGGACCCCAGCCTTCTTTAGTTAGCTTTATAAGGCTAACTAACGAAAACATCATGACCTAACCTAACCAATCGTCAAGGGCGTACAGTTAACCTAACGACTGGCTAGGTTAGGTCGTGATATTTTCGTTAGTTAGCCTTATAAGCCTAACTAAAGAAGGCTGGGGTCCCTATTCTTCAATAGCTCCAAACCCTGCGCCAAATCACAGTTATAAACACGGATAAGTGGACAATGATTACAGTTAGTAACTCACGGTTAACTCGATTCACGGATAGCCGCGTGGCTACTGTATTCATCACTTAGATCCCTTATGAGTTCTGCGAGATTCAATCGCTTTCCTTTGTTCTAGCACCACTTTTTCCCTACTCACTGTTTCATAATCTTTGGTGTGCTTTTGTTTTATTCATGATGTGAATATGATCGAGATTCATGATCTTGTACTATCTTGTACTCTTTTGCTATCTTCGTTTAAGGTTTCTTCCGCATCAACCTCGGTGTCCTGAATCCCAATTTCATTTGTGTCGCCGTTCTTTGTCTTTTTCCGTCTTTCTGTCTGTGAACTTGTTGCAATTGTTTCTCATACTTCACCATTCTCCATTCCAGTTTGTACTCCTTCTCCGTGATTTTTCCATGCAATTGACGCACACGAACAATAAAAGCAAATGATTGTTATTCGTTCAATTCCTCATTTTCCTGTTCTTTTTCCTAAGTTTATGCATTGGAAATGTATTGCACATAATGCATTTTAAGTCAGTGGTCTGGTCCGTTTAATTTTCGCAATTGCAGAGCTGGTAAGCAGCGCATTCCATTAAAACATTATTTACCTCTTCAACTTTCTGAATTTAGAGCAATTTTCACATATTTTTCCTATTATATATATATATATATATATATATAATACACAAACTCAGAATGGTTCCCTGAGAACATTATATGTTAAACACAGACCGTGCATGGCACAAGGAACTCTTCTGGGAAAATTAAATCCACTATAGTCCGAATAAGTAATGGTAAATGACAAATACCATAGTTTTTTTCCTTTTTGCCTTGAAAAGTGGACGCTCAATGTCCCGGTTGAGGTTTAAGTTTTGGTTTTTTTGGCTAAAAATACAATAGTTACCCCCTTTTTCTTTGATTTATTCAACACGACGTGAATGCAACGAGTCTTTTACTTATATAGAGGTTCTGAGTGTAGGGATCTAGGTTTGCTTTAAACCCTAGATCCACGTCCCAAAGCTGGATCCTGTCTGCTTTGCAGATAGCTGGTGAGGGAAGCTATATTTATGGGATCTCTTTGCGAGAGACCCGTTGCCCACGTCGGGCTAAAATCATGAAAAAGGAAAAAAACTATGGTATTTGTCATTTACCATTACTTATTCGGACTATAGTGGATTTAATTTTCCCAGAAGAGTTCCTTGTGCCATGCACGGTCTGTGTTTAACATATATATATATTATATATATATATATATATACACACTGTGTATATATATATATATATATATATATATATATATATATATACACACTGTATATATATATATATATATATATATATATATATATATATATATATATATTTATATATATATATATATATATGTGTGTAGCGGATCGACAAGAAATAGACCAACAAATCGACAGACATACTTTCTTTCCAGGCTACCATAAAACAGTTTGGAACACACGTGGGCTAACAAACAATGGAAAGTCTGTTCCTTCCCAAGGCGCGAAAGTAAGTTTTTATCAACCCAAGGACGCTTTTACAAGGCGTCTTAAATAATTGGCGTGAAGTTCTACGTCACAGGAATTGCGTATAAAAGTAAGCACCCACGCTCACTCACTCTCACTCCGGCGCTTCCATTCCGTTCGACTACTCTGTACGTTGTCATCCCTCATCAGTTGTAACCGGCTCAAGACCAAGGCTCACTTCAACACCACATTCAAGAAACGAAGCATCATTGGAAGTGACCCACCAACACTGCCGCAGGAAACCCCAACGGCATCAGGAATTCCCCTTGGTCTCTTCATTACCGCATAAACCGGTTATCAAGCATATTCGAGAGAACCGGCAAGGTCTGCAACACTACGAGAAGCATCCGCAAGGGACACATTGCGTGACTCGACGGCGAAAGCTACAAGCCCAAATCACTCCACATCTGGTCAGCTTTTACCGCTTTACGAAGAACGATCGTCTACGAGACTCCATTAGGCCCATCATACCTCGACCTACGGAACGAACTTCCAAGAGACAACCACAACCGGGCCTACATCCCCAACGCAAAAAGGCCTAATCCACGACCCGACCAACGCGCGAGCGACCAGTTTCCAGAGGACGATCGACGACACTCACGGTATTCCTTTTCAACAATCCTTCCACGACGTCAAATCGTCCGGGTAAGCTAACTACATCATATTCTAAGTGCTCTTGAGGCCTACATTAGCCTACCGCCGAACAGCAGGCTACTCTCCCAAAGTGAGTAATTAAACATTCCCATTGACTCCCGTTAATAACGCAGTAGACCATTTTTCTCTACTGCAGGCCTAATTCATATACCGTGTATATTCCCTCAACTATCATTAGGCCGAACGGTAGGCCTGTCATCCAATTCAAGTGTCATTTTTATACCGTTATTTTCGCGTATCATCCGTTATTCTGTTCAATTCACATATTTATGTGTTAACTAAATATTCTCTTAACGTAATCACTTAACATCACATAATGTTCTTGTATATAAATGATATTTGTGCAAGCATTTCAATCCATTATTATTAGGCCGCATCAATTATTCCTTGTGCATCCATACAATCATTTAGCCTACTTAATCAGTGTCATGTTTTCCATTCAATGTACCAAACGCACGTGCATTCTTTATAGCAATTATTAGGCCCATTCAATGTTCTATGTTGCATGCCATTACATACCATCGATGAGTACTGTACATTACGTATTACCTCAATTAAGCTAGTAACATTTCATTTTATTACCTAGGTCTATGCCATAAGCATAACATAAACTACCAATTAATTACTGTCATTAATAGGCCTCTTTCACAGATCATTTATGCATAATCTGTAGTTTCCCTAATCGGTGTATTACATAACCTATTTGTTATATTATTACGTGCATGCATTATTTTTGTATTCACCATCTCATATTTCAGGTTGTGTCCCATTTTGTATAACATTAAGCCTCACATAAACGAGCGCATTTCAAAGGTGTCCCATTTTGTATACCATTAAGCCTCACATAAACGAGCGCATATTTCAAAGGTCATTATCGAACTGTTAAGCTTTCTAGTCAGTCTTACCATTGTATTTTCACTGTGAAAATTAATATAAATATTTTCTTAATTAAACTACACAAAACATAAGGTGTCTTTTATAACCTTAACTTAATTTGCTTTGGGCGTAAACCAAAGCTGGTGACCTCGCTGCCATTTCGGTCACTTCCAATAGTATGGTGGATCTACTCAAATAGCCTTTCATTAATAAGCAATCAGTCAGTCATTGCCTTAATCATTGCATACAATTAAATCATTATCACCTTAAACGGCTAAAACTAGGTCCACTATAAATTGGTGTAACCCCGGAGTGACTCGAAAGTAATTGCAAGTTAATTTTCACAGTGAACCTGTTGTTTAGTGGTTAGGGACATTTTCTTAATTTTAAGTATTCTTTTATTGCAAATAACAAAATAGCGGTGATATCAAACATTTAAATTAATACACGGTACAACATATACGGCGCGTCAATAGGCCTATCTACATCTGTGACTGGTGTTATTTTCCCGTACACATTAGGCCACAAATACATTTACGGTTAATTTTGTTGGCACATGATAACACGTTTTCGCGCGAAAAATATGCAGCAGGAAAACAACAACGCCACTACATCCCACACCTACGGCGATTCCAAAATCCCCACTTTTTGGCCCGCGGATCCCCGCACATGGTTCTTACAGGTCGAATATCATTTCGAGTCCCAGAACATAACAAGAAGCGTGGCCAAGTTTAACATCGTAGCCGCGCAACTCACACCAGAGGTCGCTGGCGAGGTGCGAGACATTCTCGCCAAGAGGCCCCTAGAAAACCCCTATGAGACGTTGAAGACCGCCGTTTTGGAGCGAACGGCCATGTCAGAGCAAAATCGCCTCCGGAAATTACTCGCGACCGAAGAGCTTGGCGACAGATCCCCGTCGCAGTTCCTGCGACACATGCAGCAGCTCCTGGGGGATTCAGCCCACGTTATTGAGCACTCATTCTTCCGCCAACTTTTCGTACAACGCCTTCCACCGCAGGTCCAACGAGTGCTGGCGGTGACGAAACCAGACATTTCGTTGAAGGACCTGGCGGATATAGCGGACAGGGTTTTGGACATAGAAACGCCACAAGTGGCCGGAGTCGCCTCACCACCCCCTCCCCCAACCGCGCCCGACAACAACTTGGTGGAGACCGTCGCGAAGTTGACCATCATGGTAGAAGGACTTTTTCGCGATGTACGCGGGTTGCAAACGCGTGAACGAAGCAGATCACGCGACCCTCAGCACCGCAACTCACGACCCCGTTCCCGTTCCCGCACCCCCGGTTCCAACGACGAACCGGGCGTATGCTGGTACCACAGGACATTCGGCGATCAAGCCCGGAAATGCACGGCCCCTGTCTTCGGGCGGGAAACGTAGCAGCCGAGCATTAACGGCGTCTCATGCTCAAGGCTTCCACGGCGTCCGCCTATTCTTCGTCACAGACGCCCATTCCAAGATACGTTTCTTGGTCGATACCGGCGCCCAAGTCAGTCTCCTCCCCCCCTCCCCACAAGAGCGGTTACATCCCAGTTGGGAGACTGAATTACACGCGGTGAACTCGACTCCCATTCAAACATACGGTCAAAAATCCCTTACCCTCAACCTCGGACTTAGGAGAACCTTCCGTTGGGTTTTTCTCATCGCCGACGTGCAACAGCCAATCTTAGGTGCAGATTTTCTGCAGCATTACGACTTAGGAGTGGACGTTAGACGCCGGAGACTCATCGACCACAAGACCAGCCTCAGCGTGCAAGGCGTTTTCTCCCGTACGTCAGCGCCTCCGCCAGTATATTCGGTGGCTCGCCCTGAGTCACCGTACGGTACACTACTGGCTGAGTTTCCATCGGTGACACGCCCTTGCAACCGCGAGGTGCCAGTGAAACATAACGTGCTCCACTATATTCAGACTGCAGGACCCCCGAAGAATGCTCGTCCTCGACGTTTGGCTCCGGACCGTCTGCGCATCGCAAAGGCAGAGTTCGAACACATGATCGAACTAGGAATCGTCCGGCCTTCCAAAAGCCCTTGGGCCGCACCGTTACACATGGTCCCCAAGAAGACTGAGGGCGACTGGCGTCCTGTGGGCGATTACAGGGCGCTCAACACTTGCACAGTGCCCGACCGCTACCCTCCCCCCCTTCTGCACGATTTTGCCGCCAATCTCTCTGGGTGTACGGTTTTCTCCAAACTGGACCTCGTCAGGGCCTACCATCAAATCCCGGTAGCCCCAGAGGACGTTCCCAAAACCGCGATAATAACGCCCTTTGGGCTTTTCGAATACATCCGCATGCCTTTCGGCCTCCGGAACGCGGCACAGACTTTTCAGAGATTTATCGACGACGTCCTTCGGAGTCTCCCCTTCTGTTTTGCCTACATAGACGACCTCCTCATTGCCAGCAGCGATGAAGTGGAACATGTCAAACACCTTCGGCAGGTTTTCGCTCGACTCGATGAGTATGGAGTCGTCATCAACCCCAGCAAGTGCCAGTTTGGCGTCCCCGAACTGCAGTTCCTCGGTCATCAAATTACAGGCAACGGTATCTCCCCCAACCCCCATAAGGTCGACGTCATTAAGGAATTTCCCCCCCCTACCACGCAAAGAAAACTGCGGGAATTTTTAGGTATGATAAACTTTTATCGCAGATTCATTCCCCATGGCGCGCACCTCCTCCGCCCTTTGCATGCCCTGCTGCGCCCCTGCAGGAGGGGGTCCTCTACGTCAATTCCATGGCCTGAAGAGGCCCAGCGAGCGTTCGAGTCGGCTAAGTCAGCCCTCATTGATGCGACCCAGCTGTCTCACCCTCATCCTGACGCAGAAATCAGCCTCGTCGTGGATGCTTCTGACACTGCGGCAGGCGCCGTGTTACAACAAGCGTCAGGAGATGGTTGGCAGCCCTTAGCCTTTTTCTCACGCGCATTCAAACCAACGGAAACCAGATATAGCACTTTCGGTCGAGAATTGCTTGCGGTTTATCTGGCGACCAAACACTTCCGCCACTACTTAGAGGGAAGAGAATTCATTATATACACGGATCATCGTCCGCTAACGTTTGCCATCAATTCCCAATCCGACCGGTATTCCCCCAGGGAAATGAGACATTTGGACTACGTCTCACAATTCACTGGCGATCTTCGTCACATAAAAGGCCATGCAAATACCGCAGCGGACGCTCTATCGCGAGTCACGATTAATGCGTCCCTTGTTCCCGCCACCGGTGACGTCATCGACTACGAAGCCATAGCAGAAGCTCAACGAGGAGACGATGAACTGCAGCAGCTCAGTAGTGCATCCACGTCGTTACAACTGGAAGAAATTCCACTGCCTTCTTCCTCACGGACCCTCACGGTCGACGTTTCTACAGGATCACACCGTCCTTTCGTCCCCGAGAAATTCCGACGCGAAATTTTTAATAGGCTTCATTCTCTTTCTCACCCCGGAATTCGCGCGTCTCAGGCTCTCGTCACCTCTCGTTTCGTCTGGCCCAGCATCAACCGTGACGTCAGACGTTGGGCCCAAGCTTGCATAAAGTGCCAGAAAGCAAAAATTCAACGTCACACGACGGCACCTTTAGCTGTTTTTCGCCCCCCGACGCACGTTTCGATCACGTACATCTGGACCTCGTCGGCCCATTTCCACACTCAGAAGGTTACACGTACCTCCTCACCTGCGTCGATCGATTCACGCGTTGGCCTGAGGCGATCCCTATAAAGGACATCACGGCTGAATCCGCCGCCCGCGCTTTCGTCAGTGGTTGGGTGTCCCGTTTTGGAGTCCCATCAACAATCACTACTGACCGTGGTCGGCAATTCGAATCCGCTCTGTGGAAGAGCCTGACACAAATTTTAGGTTGTTCCCGGATTCGGACTACAGCATATAGGCCCATGGCCAATGGCCTCGTCGAGCGACTACACCGTCACCTGAAGGCGTCCCTAAGGATGACCACCACCGGCCCACGTTGGACCGACGCCCTTCCCCTTGTCCTCCTGGGAATTCGGGCAGCGCTCAAGGATGACCTGCAATGTACATCGGCCGAATTGGTGTACGGTACTCCTCTGCGGCTACCCGGCGAATTCTTCACTTCGTCAGGAGCACATCCTTCGGTGGACGGCAGCACGTACGCCGACGCCTTAAGGGCGACCATGCGCAATTTTCGTCCGGTTTCCCCGCGTCATCCCACTGCTCGTCGCATTTTTGTCCCCGCCCGGTTGTCCTCCTGCACCCACGTCTTCGTCAGAAACGACACCATCCGTCCTCCCCTACAACATCCATACGATGGGCCTTTTCCTGTGCTGCGGAGGGGTGACAAAACTTTCATCCTCGACCGTGCGGGACGCAAGGACGTAGTGTCAATCGACCGCCTAAAGCCGGCGTACCTCGAGGACGACGCAATTTCCCCAACAGTTTCCCCACAACCGACTACAGCAGACACAATTCTCCCCATTTCCCCAACCCAAGAAGATGTCTCGCGCCCTCCCGCCAACGAAACACCGCCAGACACACGAACGGGTGTCCGTACTCGGAGCGGCCGCGTCAGTTTCGCCCCGAAATGGTGATCCTTTTATCATCGTTCCTTCGTCTCTGAGAGGGAACTACTTGTAGCGGATCGACAAGAAATAGACCAACAAATCGACAGACATACTTTCTTTCCACGCTACCATAAAACAGTTTGGAACACACGTGGGCTAACAAACAATGGAAAGTCTGTTCCTTCCCAAGGCGCGAAAGTAAGTTTTTATCAACCCAAGGACGCGTTTACAAGGCGTCTTAAATAATTGGCGTGAAGTTCTACGTCACAGGAATTGCGTATAAAAGTAAGCACCCACGCTCACTCACTCTCACTCCGGCGCTTCCATTCCGTTCGACTACTCTGTACGTTGTCATCCCTCATCAGTTGTAACCGGCTCAAGACCAAGGCTCACTTCAACACCACATTCAAGAAACGAAGCATCATTGGAAGTGACCCACCAACACTGCCGCAGGAAACCCCAACGGCATCAGGAATTCCCCTTGGTCTCTTCATTACCGCATAAACCGGTTATCAAGCATCTTCGAGAGCACCGGCAAAGTTGCAACACTACGAGAAGCATCCGCAAGGGACACATTGCGTGACTCGACGGCGAAAGCTACAAGCCCAAATCACTCCACATCTGGTCAGCTTTTACCGCTTTACGAAGAACGATCGTCTACGAGACTCCATTAGGCCCATCATACCTCGACCTACGGAACGAACTTCCAAGAGACAACCACAACCGGGCCTACATCTCCAACGCAAAAAGGCCTAATCCACGACCCGACCAACGCGCGAGCGACCAGTTTCCAGAGGACGATCGACGACACTCACGGTATTCCTTTTCAACAATCCTTCCACGACGTCAAATCGTCCGGGTAAGCTAACTACATCATATTCTAAGTGCTCTTGAAGCCTACATTAGCCTACCGCCGAACAGCAGGCTACTCTCCCAAAGTGAGTAATTAAACATTCCCATTGACTCCCGTTAATAACGCAGTAGACCATTTTTCTCTACTGCAGGCCTAATTCATATACCGTGTATATTCCCTCAACTATCATTAGGCCGAACGGTAGGCCTGTCATCCAATTCAAGTGTCATTTTTATACCGTTATTTCCGCGTATCATCCGTTATTCTGTTCAATTCACATATTTATGTGTTAACTAAATTCTCTTGACGTAATCACTTAACATCACATAATGTTCTTGTATATAAATGATATTTGTGCAAGCATTTCAATCCATTATATTAGGCCGCATCAATTATTCCTTGTGCATCCATACAATCATTTAGCCTACTTAATCAGTGTCATGTTTTCCATTCAATGTACCAAACGCACGTGCATTCTTTATAGCAATTATTAGGCCCATTCAATGTTCTATGTTGCATGCCATTACATACCATCGATGAGTACTGTACATTACGTATTACCTCAATTAAGCTATTAACATTTCATTTTATTACCTAGGTCTATGCCATAAGCATAACATAAACTACCAATTAATTACTGTCATTAATAGGCCTCTTTCACAGATCATTTATGCATAATCTGTAGTTTCCCTAATCGGTGTATTACATAACCTATTTGTTATATTATTACGTGCATGCATTATTTTTGTATTCACCACCTCATATTTCAGGTTGTGTCCCATTTTGTATAACATTAAGCCTCACATAAACGAGCGCATTTCAAAGGTGTCCCATTTTGTATACCATTAAGCCTCACATAAACGAGCGCATATTTCAAAGGTCATTATCGAACTGTTAAGCTTTCTAGTCAGTCTTACCATTGTATATTCACTGTGAAAATTAATATAAATATTTTCTTAATTAAACTACACAAAACATAAGGTGTCTTTTATAACCTTAATATTAATTTGCTTGGGCGTAAATCAAGCTGGTGACCCTCGCTGCCATTTCGGTCACTTCCAATAGTATGGTGGATCTACTCAAATAGCCTTTCATTAATAAGCAATCAGTCAGTCATTGCATCAATTAATCATTGCATACAATTAAATCATTATCACCTTAAACGGCTAAAACTAGGTCCACTATATATATATATATATATATATATATATATATATATATATATATACTGTATGTAAGTTGACAGAAGTAAATAGACTCCGGTTTTCCATATATTTTGATTTGATAATTTAAAAGTCAATAAATAAAAACATATTTATTGAATGAATATAATTAAAATCGTGTTGCTTTCCTCTTTGCATTGTGTAAATCTGGCATACGTTCTGGAATTCCATTGATGAGCTTTGATATTTGTTCTCGGGGACAATCATCGTGGTGTCTATTTACTTTTGTCAACATTCTGTATATATGTATTATATATTATATATATATTATATATATATATATATATATTCCTTGTGGATTAATGAAGTAAATCTTAAAATAATAATAATAAGAATAATAAACAAATTAAAAAAAAGTAGACACACACACACAACAAAAATTACAGTAGTTTTAATTTTGAAAAAATTTCCTGCCTCACTTTGTTAGTTTGTAGGTATTTATTAATTTTTGTTAATCAAACTTGCATTTTTCAGTGTCAACTCCTCAGTTTTCATTATTAATCTTAAAATATTCAAATATTCTGTTTCAGCTTCAATTTTCAGATTTTTTTTCCAGCAATTTTTCAACTTTTTTTTTAACTTCAGAATTAACAGATATTTTAAATAAATTTTTTTAAGCATGTTGAAGCTTTTTCGAAAAATAAAGAGGTAAAATTTGAGCTAAAATAAGAAGGTACTTTCCATTTTCGTAATATTACTTTATCATTACATGTTCGAATTTTTAAACGTTTGCCCCAATTTTCTATATTTTAGCAAAGCGAAAATAAGTGATGACACGTTTTTAATTTCATTTTAACTCTTTCAGTTCACTTCAGCTTTCCTAACTCGATTTAATGTCTTTAATTCGATTCACTGTGCTTAACTCGGCTGTCTTAGCTAGATTCAGCTGTCCTTACCTCAGTTCCCCTTTCCATCTTATTCGACTGCCTTAAACTGGAACCGGTTTTCTTAACTCTATTCAACTCACCGGCAATGACGTGGACGGTGACGACAGCGGAGGAAAGGTTGCCATACCAACAACTGTAGACACCCGAATCCCTAGGAGAGGCTCGCACTACGTACAACCTGCTTGTGATCATTCCAGTTGGCCCATCTCTCTTCTCACTGAGTGAATAGAGACAATAAAATGATTAAGAAAGCGATGACTATACTCTCTTGAAAACTGATTAAGCGACGTCAAGGATTGACAAAGACCGTTCCAAAATCATCTGTTGTAGTTAAAAATGAAGAAAACATATTTTGGAAATTATTTATATTAAGGTCTCCACCAAGTTGACAATACTGGCTGTTATCAAACGTTTCGGCATAATTTTAGGAGTCTAATGGTATATGTTATTATTTGCGCAATTGCGTGTTTATAATGTTATAGGCTTTTAAAGAAATTATTTTCTTAACTCTATTTTGGTCATAATTTTTGAATGACGTCATCATAAGTGTATCTACTTGGGTGGAAAAATCACATTTGGCTACAAAAAATTAGGTATGCGGCTACAGTGTTTTCCGTTTTCTTCATTAGTTGGTTTTCCAATATGGCGTGTGAAGGGTGTGAAATGTATTTCGAAGATGTGCTTATAGATATTAACAATATTGATAATTAACTCTGCTGTAGAAATTTTTGTCAAACATGGTGTTTTACAGTCGTCTTTTAAATGTAGAGAGTGTGGATCTGAGTGTTCCTACGATGAATCAAGGTGTAGATTTCGATGCCAGAAACGAGTAACTGATAAGAAAAATAAGAAACGCCGGCGACGATGTTCATTTACGATATCTCAATTTAGAGATACATGGTTAGGTGAGGCTCGGATATCTCCATCTCTTAACTTGCGTTTCATTAACATCTTTCTGCGCAAGGAATTCTCGCAGCGTTATTGTGAAGTTAATCTTGGTATATCATCTAAAACTGTTGTTGACTGGAGGTAATTTTGCTGTGAGGTTTGTTCACATTGGCTACAAAATCAGGAACCGATAGGCGGAAATGGGATAATTGTGGAAATTGACGAATCGAAATTTGGACGTCGTAAGTATCACCGAGGGCGTATTATGGGGGGCGTTTGGATTTTTGGTGGAATAGAGCGCGTAGCTAAAAAGAAATTTGTGGTGAAAGTGCTTACTCGGTCAGCGGAAACGTTAATTCCCCTAATCCAGAAAATGATAAAGCCAGGGAGTGTCATTTACTCAGATTCGTGGACATCGTATAGTGGAATTTCTAACCCCCGAGGGATACACGCATCGAATGGTGAACCATTCGAAAAACTTCGTAGACCCGTAGAATCCTGATATTCACACGCAGACCATAGAGCGTTTATGGAGAGACATGAAGGAGTGGATACTACGACCAGAGAATAGGGATGAACTGTACAACAATTACATCGCAAGGTACCTATTCCTCGCATCCCATTCAGATGATGGGACAGTAATGCACCACTTCCTTAGGGCTATTGCCAAGCTCTATCCACCACCTAACAGTTAAAAAGGTAAGCCCATTTATGATTCCATTGATATTAGGGTTAGGTTAGGTTAGGTAGGTTAGGTTAGGTTCTCTAGCAATTTGGACACTGGAAAGTATAGATCTGAGTGTTCCTACGATGAATCCATTGATATTAGGGTTAGGTAAGTTAGGTTAGGTAGGTTAGGTTAGGTTAGGTAGGTTAGGTAGGTTCTCTAGCAATTTGGACACTGGAATGCATTTTTCTAGTAGTATTTGATGTGCAATGTTAAAATCTGGCCTTCATTTTATGGGGAAATGAACCAAAATATATTAAAACTTTGAAGTCTCATAACTTTTGATTGGTTCATTTCCACATAAAATGAAGGCCAGATTTGAACAAAGCACATCATACACTACTAGAAAAATGTATTTTGGCATCAAAATTGGGTGGAGACCCTAATGTAAATATTTACCATATTTTTCAAATCCAGACAGAAATAAGGTTAAAAAGTTGATAATTATCTAGAAGAAATTTTCTCAACTCTGTACCTCTGTACACAAAAAGGGATAATTTTGCTTTTATATATAGATAAATGACTTAAATGTTATTGTGTGCGGTCACAAAACAGCGATATATATATATATATATATATTATATATATATATTACGACTTCTGATCGACTGAGGACCATGGTGTAGTGGTTATCATATCTGACCGGCAATCGGAAGATCCCGAGTTCGATTCCCGGGTGGTTACCTTATTTTTTCATTTGTTCGTTCTCTCTTCTCATCTTGCGCGGAATGTTCTCCTATACAAGCGTCGTTCTTTACGTTATTTATACTGCGTGTTCTTTGCAGTTGAAATGTATATATATATTATATATATATATATATGTATGGAATACTGTATATGTGGAATGCACAAGGGGCAACGCAAAACTAAGAACATAACTATTGTCCTGACTAATATTCTAGAGCTAAAACCGAACCACTTGCTAAACAAAGTTTCATACCAGAAAGGATTTATGGATGAAACAAGGGCTCACATCGCATACCTCACAGAAACACATTTCAAAAATTGCCAAGGAGATTGTGAAAACTGCGAATACTGCATAGATAAGAAAGAAATACATATCGTTGGTTACAACTTAAAACGAGCTGATAGAACAGCAAGACGTAAAGGTGGCTGTGTTATATACGTACGTGAGAGTAAATGGCAGAGATGATAATAAGTAAATCAAACAGCTTCACGCAACTTTTAGCAGTAAAACCAGAAAACCTAAACGTGGTACTTATAGTTATCTATAGACCTCCGAACACTTCAACTGCAAAATTCTCGGATGCCATTACTGATATCAGAAACCTAATAAAGTCCTTAAATTCCCCATTCCGCAATATAATACTCTACGGAGATTTTAATTCCCGTTTATAAAATGCAAAACGGTGGGAAGAAATATATATATATATATATACACCAGGACAAGGAGGACACAAGAGAAGACAAGGAGCAAGCAAAAATGTTGATGGCTCTAACGAACGAATTTATATTAATACAAGAGATAACAGATAAGACCAGAAAAAATAACTGTTATCTCAGACCACAACATAAGTGAGATATCAGCTAATATGGTGACAACCTTAAAAGAAAATAGTCATTCTGAAGAAAGAAGCAAATTTGAAATTTTTAACTTAAACTCCAAGACTATAAATTGGGAAGAAATCAGATCCCACATGGCCCAAATAGAGTAGAAAACAGTTTTAGAGGATAAAACAACCGAATAAATGGTAACGATTTTGGAAGAAAAGACGCTAGAAATTATAGAAAAATATGTTCCGAAAGCACATCCAAAAGGAAAATGAAATTTTTTTCGAGAGGCTTAAGTGAACAATATTCCGCAAGAGAAAGAGAGTATCGGCGAAGTTAATTGCACAGACAAAAATACCAGGAATTAATACATGAAAATCTGAAGACTATCGACACGGAAATACAAGCCCTAATTAAAAGCCATACAGGGAAGGGAAAATGCAATGGAAGTATTAGAGGAAAACCCAAAATACTTCTGCAGCTAAGCGAAAAGGAAAATAAGAACCTGCGCCACTATCGGGCCGTTAAGAAAAGGAAATAATGAACTAACCGACGATTTAAAAGAAATATCTGAAACATTGAGAGCCCATTACGAATCAGTTTTCAGTACTCCAAAGGAAACCAGAGTGGTACCTGACAGAGATGCATTGTTTGAAGAGAAATTACAACGAGAGTGTATAACAAATTTTGATTTTACTCCAGAAGATATAGCGCGAGCTACTGTATGGGACAAGTTAAATAACATTCAGCTGCAGGTCCGAACAAATGAAACACCTTATTGATTAAAAACTGTAAAAATACTAGATATGCAGAAGATCCCTGGACAAGGGGAAAATACCGAGTATCCTGAAAGAGCGAACATTGACCCTACATATAAAGGAGGGGATAAATTTCAGGCAAAGAACTATATACCAGTATCACTGACGTCCCATCTCACCAAAATATTTGATAGAATAGTTAAAGAAAATCTGTGACTAATTGGAGACACTGGAAAGATTTTATGAGAACCAACACGGATTCCGATAAGGAACATCATGCCGATCACAACAAATAGAGCACCATAACAATATCATACATACACTTGGAATCAATGAAAACTACTATGTCATATACACGAATTTTGCTAAAGCGTTCGACAAATGTGATCATGATATAATAGCACATAAAATGAAACATGAGAATAACAAGCAAAGTGGGGAAATGGATCTACAGTTTCCTCAGAGAACATCTACAGGTCCTAAAAAACGAAGGGATATCATCATCAGAATCGGAATTACGCAGCTCAGTACCACAAAGAACCTTCTATTCATTATCATGCTAACAGACATAGACAATGAAGACAACAACAACATAGCAACATCCTTTACAGACGATACAAAAATCAGCAGAAATGAGTAATGCAGAAGAGGTGAAAGCACTACAGAAGGACACAAACAGAATATACAAATAATCAGAAGACAATATGATATTTAACACCGAGAAACTTCAGCTCTTGAGATATGGAGGAAATGAGGAGCTAAAACAAGCGGCATATTATGCCCCAGATAGACAGGAAATTCAGAGGCAAGAAAACAATAGATTTGGGGGTTATAATGACCGACGATGTGAAATGTGGGACACAAAATCAGAGAGCGCTAAACAAAACAAAAAGAGACATGTACTGAGAACCTTTAAAAAAATGGACAAGAGAGTAATGATTCCTCTGTTGAAAACACTGATAATACCAAAACTTGAATACTGCTCAGTCTTGACGTCCCCATATAAAAAGGAAGAAATTAATAAACTAAAAGAAAATCAAACAAACTTCACAGCCAAGATTGATGGCTGCAAGGAACTCAACTACTGGGAAAGACTTCATAAATTAAGTCTATATTCACTGGGAAGAAGGAGAGAGAGATACACCATAATTTACATATGGAAAATGATCGAAAAACTGGTACCAAACCTTAAACTGAACCCAGTAACCATCCAAACAACAGTGGAAAATAAGAAAGGTAGAATGTGCAGTGCTCTCAAACTAAGGCCCCGACAAGGGACACCTTTAACAGTGAAGGAAAATAGTTTGGTTCTCAAAGGGCCAAGACTTTTTAACCAGCTTCCAAAGAAGCTCAGGAAAGTTACAGGGGTCAAAGTTGAAGTCTTCAAAAGGAGACTAGATGCGTGGCTAGATTCCTAGATATCGGTACCAGATGAGCCGGAGAGCTGGAAAGCGCAAGAGAGCAACTCGCGCCTCCCCCAAACCAGGCCAAGAGATAGAACCACCAGCTTGACCTTTGTGTGAAGAGAGACCAACGCACGAAACTGCTAGGAGGTTACGAGGTATATGCAGTGGTGCTCATAAGTATTCGCACAGAAATATTTCAATTATATTCGTCCTTAGCGTTTGTACCATGCATTGGGTAGTTATGAAAAGTTTCCTTTATTTAAAAAAAAATTAACAATTAAGATATTAGTTTAACTCCAGCATATAATGTAAAACATCAAAGAAGTTGAGAAAATTAAAAAAAAGTTAAAACGCAAAAATTTTTGTACGTTTCCTTACAAAATTATTTAATAATTTGTGTCCACCTTTTGCTTGAATGACTTCAATGATTCATTTTGGGTATTTTTCTACAAGGTTTCGACATCTCTCAGTAGAAATTTTAGCCCATTCTTCTAAAGAAAATTGTTGCAGTTCATTCAGATTCGAAGAGTTTCCCTTGCGGACAGCTTTTTTTCAAATGAAGCTATAAATTCTGGATTAAATTGAGATCTGGGCCACTCAAGAAGCATTCAAGCCATTTCATGGTGCTCTCTTATGTTTTGGATCAATATTTTATTGCTGTATCCAATTGCGACCCATTCTGTAAACAGCTCTTTACTACGACGACCTGCTTACTAATGGTTTTACAGTCATCCGTGTTTTATGAAGATTCACAAAGAATATTCTAGAATTCAGAATTGCTAACAATCTCTTATCAATAAACGGCCAACTGCTGATAACATTTTTTAATTCTTCAAGTCTGAGGAGGACACACAAAGTATTGAATAATTTTGTAAATTAATGTACAAAACTTGGATTTTACCTTTTTTTTAGTTTCCTCAAACTCTTCAATGTTTTATATTATATGTTGGTGTTAAAGTAATTTTTTTTATTTGTTAAATTTTTCCAAAGGAACAGTGAACTTTACATAAACTATCTTATGCATGGTATAAAAGATAAGGACGAATATAACTGAAATACTTCTCTGTACTAATACTTATGAGTGCCACTGTGTGTGTGTGTATATATATATTATGTATATATATATATATATATATATATATATATATATATATATATATATATATACACATATGAAATAGGATCCCTCCTAAGGAGACGTAGTTTTACATTTAGGATAAAAACGAAGACGTAGAGCAAAAAAGTCATTATATTTGGCTGCAGCCGACGTTTCGGGCAACTCTACCCATTTTCAAGGCCTAATAAATAAAAAGCTAAGATTAATGCATGACAAAAATATACGAATGTCAAAAACTAAAACTAATTTATAGTACAGAATAAAACCACTTCAAGAATAAAAATTAAAAAGCATAAAACAAGCATAAGCCAAAAACTTTTGCGTTTTTTCATTTAACTTTTTATTAGTAAAGTTTTCAATTAATTTATATTTGAATGTTTTTAGGTTTTAAGTTTTATTTTTATCATGTGTATATTTGTCATGTATATAATTTTTACATTTTGTTTTTGGCTTATGCTTGTTTTATGCTTTTTAATTTTTATTCTTGAAGTGGTTTTATTCTGTACTATAAATTAGTTTTAGTTTTTGACATTCGTATATTTTTGTCATGCATTAATTTTAGCTTTTTATTTATTAGGCCTTGAAAATGGGTAGAGTTGCCCGAAACGTCGGCTGCAGCCAAATATAATGACTTTTTTGCTCTACGTCTTCGTTTTTATCCTAAATATATATATATATATACAGGGTGTTTCAGGAGGAAAGGTCAATACTTCGGGAGGTGATAGTATCGGTCATTGTGAGAAAAAAGTTCATATGAACATGTGTTTAATTCTGAATGGTTACGGAGATAGAGCTTTTTCAATCTGATGCGCGCGCAGCTCTTCCTCCCCCTTCCCTCCCCTATAACCTTGAACCATGTAAGCTGTAATGTAAGCATGTAACATAAGCCAATCGACAGCTGACTGTTGTGAGTGATATTGTTTGGTGTTTGAAGCAGTGTTAAGAATGCCACACGCCTTCACACATGCCGAATATGCAGATATGGTGTATGTCTACGGTTTTTGCGATGGAAGTGCAACAGCTGCTGTTGCAGAATACCGTCGACGGTTTCCGAACCGCAGAATTCCGGATCGAAGGATGTTTACCAGGGTTTGAACACATTGCGTGAGATTGGTACCTTTCCCAGCGCTCATGTTTCATCTTAACGTGAAGGTCAACAAGATGTGGATGAAGTGGAAAACATTCTTCAGTTGGTAGAGCGTTGTCCTACTACTAGCTCACGAAGAATTTCTACACGTCTCGGTGTACCACACACAAGAGTATGGCCAACATTACGTGAGGAAAGCTTGCATCCATATCATGTACAGCGTGTACAACATCTTCAACCAGGAGACGCTGCCATGCGACTGGAATTTTGTCATTGGGTAAATGCTAATCGCCAATTGCTTCGATTAATACTGTTCACCGATGAAGCTACTTTCACCCGTGACGGTATCAACAACACTCGTAACTCTCATCGGTGGTCAGACGAAAATCCAAATGCCACTGTGAAGACAAATTTTCAACATCGCTTCTCTGCCAATGTGTGGTGCGGTATCATCGATGATCAGCTGATTGGCCCTGTTACTTTAGAGAATCGTCTTACAGGACAAAGTTACCTAGAATTTCTGCAAAATGAATTGCCAGGACTATTGGAGGATGTTCCTTTGGCTACACGCGCTGGTATGTACTTTCAGCATGACGGAGCTCCTCCACATTCTACCCGTCTGGTGATGCAATGCCTAAATCAAACTTTCCCTGGTCGATGGATCAGCCGCGGTGGTCCCATTCAATGGCCACCAAGGTCTCCAGACCCCTCTCCGTTAGATTATTGTTTGTGGGGGTGGATGAAAAGTCAAGTTTACAAAAGAAAGGTGGATACACGAGACGAATTGCTCGCGCGCATTTTGGAAGCTGGTGCCCGCATAAAGGAACGTCAAGATCAACTCAGACGAACAACACGCGATCTTCGCACACGAGTTGCAAAGTGCATTGAGGTTAACGGTGAGATTTTCGAAAACGTGTTGTAAACTGTAACAAATTTGTCATTTCTGTATTTGATACCATTCAAAATGCCAATGTTTAAACATTAAATGTTAGAAACAGTAATTCGTTTCTCTTTCTTGATTACCATTAACAATGCTTTTGTATTTGTAGATTCAAACAGCTCTATCTCCGTAACCATTCAGAATTAGACACATGTTCATATGAACTTTTTTTCTCACAATGACCGATACTATCACCTCCTCCGAAGTATTGACCTTTCCTCCTGAAACACCCTGTGTGTGTATATATATATATATATATATATATATATAGTACATGTTTATTAACAGACGTCTCGGAAAAATTCAATTTCCATCATCAGTGCTAAAAAGTTTAAAAACAAATAGAAATAAATAAGTATAATAAATAAAAACGAACAATAAATTAAAATGGCGCAACAATTAGCGAGAATTAATAGTAAGTTACAATATATTAAATTAAAAGATTAAAAATTAAATGATATAAAGTATAAAAGTATGGACAATAAGTAAAATATAAAATGGTTTAGGTAAAACAGAATTGAAAGGTTTCTTACCAGATTGTTAATGTAATGGGAGACTAATTATACAGAAGATTGGGAATGGTTGCCTCTTGAAAGAATTCCATATTAGGAAGATGGAGCCGGGCGGAGTGATGGTGGATTTCTTTTGAGAGTTTATTTTGCAATGTTTAAATTGAAAGCGGAACTGTAATCGTTGAGGGTTGGCTGGATACTGAGGATATAAAGGGACTCAAGTATGCGGAAGTCGATTAGTTGGCTGGCTGAATTAATGATTTTGAAGTGGAAGGAAAGTAACGGGTGGTTGTGGAGGTGGCAGTGATCCCTTATTGCTGATTTGGAGGGTTTGTTCAAGGGCTGTGAAGTTCTTGTAGAAATCCAACGATGCTCGTCCACTCTTGTTTGATATTGGCGGATGGTACTGCCAATATAGTTCGCTTTGCAGCGAACACAATTAAAGGCGTAGATAGTGGACGAAGCAAGTGGGTGGGGTGTATTTTCTTTATGGTTGAGGTAAGATTTGATACTATTGTTGTTGGTGAAAGTGAAATGAAATTTAATTTGGTGGTAAAGCGGGGTGAGTAAGAGACGGAGTTCTGAAAGTATTTCGTGGCTAATGTGGTCGTAATAGGGGAATGAAAAATATTGTACGTCTTTTTTAACAGTGGGAACTTTAAGGGGGGGGGGGTTGATAAATATTATTAAGAAAATTTCTGGTTAAGGACTGTAACAGATCAGAACAAAATTTCAGAAGGCACTTATAACCAAGTACGCTCTTCCGGTTCATCCCCAGGTACTCTCTATGGCCTCCCTAAAATACATAAACCCAACTTACCCATTAGACCCATCCTTTCGGCCTACACTACCCACAATTACAAACTAGCAAAATTCCTAATTCCCACTTTAACCCCCCTAACCCAAAACGAATACTCCGTCACCAACTCCTACGAATTCACTAAAGAAATATGGACCATAAATAACTCAAATAACCTTCATATGCATAGTTTCGATATAGTATCTCTCTACACCAACGTTCCAATTAAAGAAGCCATCGATATCTGTATTAACAGCCTTTTCACCAACAATCCGAATACAGTTTTGAATCTAACAAAACATGAATTTACCAAACTGCTCACGCTCGCCGCCTCAGACACCTATTTTTTCTTTAACCAACAACTTTATCAACAAACCGACTCACTAGCTATGGGATCCCCCTTAAGTGCCACTCTAGCGAACATCTTCCTCAGCCATCACGAAAATAACTGGCTACTTCATTGCCCCACTCATTATAAACCACACCTATATAAAAGATACGTTGATGACACCTTTCTCCTTTTTTCACAATGCCAACCACGCCCCCCTTTTTCTTAACTACCTTAATTCCGAATATAAAAACATTAAGTTCACCAAAGAAGACGAATCTAATAACACCCTTCCCTTCCTAGATATTACAATAACTAAACAAAACAACAAATTTAGCACTTCCATATATCGAAAACCCACGTACACAGGCCTAGGTACTAATTTCCTAAGCCACATCCCCTTGCTATATAAAATAAACAGTATTAAAAGTTTAATCCACCGTGCCTACCATCTTTGCTCCTCGTACTTATCCTTCCATCATGAAATAGAGTTAATTCTTAACTTCATCACTAATAACTCTTTCCCAAAACATCTGTTACAGTCCTTAACCAGAAATTTTCTTAATAATATTTATCAACCCCCCCTTAAAGTTCCCACTGTTAAAAAAGACGTAAAATATTTTTCATTCCCCTATTACGACCACATTATCCACAAAATACTTTCAGAACTCCGTCTCTTACTCACCCCGCTTTACCCCCAAATTAAATTTCATTTCGCTTTCACCAACAACAATAGTATCAAATCCTACCTCAACCATAAAGAAAAAACACCCCAGCCACTTGCTTCGTCCACTATCTACGCTTTTAATTGTGTTCGCTGCAAAGCGAACTATATTGGCAGTACCATCCGCCAATATCAAACAAGAGTGGACGAGCATCGTGGGATTTCTACAAGAACTTCACAACCCTTGAACAAACCCTCCAAATCAGCAATAAGGGATCACTGCCACCTCCACAACCACCCGTTACTTTCCTCCCACTTCAAAATCATTAATTCAGCCAACCAACTAATCGACCTCCGCATACTTGAGTCCCTTTATATCCTCAGTATCCAGCCAACCCTCAACGATTACAGTTCCGCTTTCAATTTAAACATTGCAAAATAAACTCTCAAAAGAAATCCACCATCACTCCGCCCGGCTCCATCTTCCTAATATGGAATTCTTTCAAGAGGCAACCATTCCCAATCTTCTGTATAATTAGTCTCCCATTACATTAACAATGTGGTAAGAAACCCTTCAATTCTGTTTTACTTAAACCGTTTTATATTTTACTTATTGTCCATACTTTTATACTTTATATCATTTAATTTTTAATCTTTTAATTTAATATATTGTAACTTACTATTAATTCTCGCTAATTGTTGCGCCATTTTAATTTATTGTTCGTTTTTATTTATTATACTTATTTATTTATATTTGTTTTTAAACTTTTTAGCACTGATGATGGAAATTGAATTTTTCCGAAACGTCTGTTAATAAACATGTACCATCTTTTCGTCCTCCTATTCCTCGCTAAGCTACGCTTCCCTAAGAACAAACCATTCAACCAAGTTATATATATATATATATATATATATATATATATATATATTATATATATATATATTATATACCTTAAAAAGTACACTGTGTGAGAAGGTTCATTTTATCATCTTAAAATATTAAAATATGAAGTATGTGCTACCCATGCTACCCCTAGCACATACCCCTCCCTTTGTTTACCCTCATACTTGCATATATTTAAATGGGTAAAAATGTTATTCTGAGAAAGTACACTTTGTGAGAAGGATTTTTTTATCACTAACAAAATATTAAAAAATCAAGCATGTGCTACCCTACTACCCCCTATCACATGCCCCTCCTCCCTTTTTTACCTTCATATTTGCATATGTTTAATGTTGTTATAAGTTACATGATAAGTTATTTGTTTAATGCTTGATATTTTTGTTTCAGAAAATAGAAATAATTTTTCAGAAAAATAGAAATAATTTGCATTTGCTTTAATTATAATTTGAATTATCATAAATTATAAATTACATATAATTTGATTTTACTTCTGAATATAAACTATGACTACTAGAAGCAAGTCCCCAAATGCAGCCCTTGGATATCCTACGGAATTCCCAGCAGCCATGACTCCTTCAAAAGCAAATGTTGTGAGACACTACCTTTTTGTGCGCCGTCGTGAAAAAGCTAAACCAAAAGGATCAGCAACTGCTAATGATTGTTACAGGGTTGTTGTAAAAGATATTGAAGACATTTGGATGAAATATTTTTTTCCTATGATTAACACCAAAAGTATTTATCTTAAAGTCAGTTGACTAATAGAAGAAGCCTTAAAATTGAACAAGGTGCCGTTACATCGAAGAAATGAAAGTTTTGTCTTAAAAGTAGCTCAGTATGATGAAATGTTTGATATATCTTCTTGTGAATGCTATGATAAGGGAATTGATAGGAAATTTTGCAGGTGTAAGGATAAAATACCAATGGCAGAATGGGAATCTTTTGTGGGTCAAAAACAAAGAAAAAATCAGTTAGGACCAATTGATCGCATAGCTAGTTCAACAAAGAAGAGAGCTTTAGCAAGAGCCCAAGAAGCACAAAACCGTCAACTAAAACACAAGAAATGACTGGAGCCACCAATGTTTTACCATCGGAATTTATAGAAAATACCGAAGAAGACATGGATGTAGATTCAGAGAGTCAGGATGTAGATTATGAAGCCGATTTAGAATTGACTGAGAATATTCAGAACAGGCACTCCCATAAAAACCTAGCATTAACAGCAGATCGTGATCGTGTAAGTTGTAGAACTGCAGCTGCAATAGTCAATGCAGCTTTAAAAGATATGGGGATCCTTAACCACACCAACATGCTTGATAGAAAGAAATTAGAAAGAGAAAGAAATCGCACGGGTGAAACAAATACTTTTAGGTCTAAATCCGAAAATCTGAAGATGGAGTGCCTTGGATTTGATTGAAGGAAAGATAACACATTAACTAAAAGTGGAAACATAAAAGAAGAATACTATGTTATTGTGAAAGAACCTGGAAGCATCTATGTAGACCATGTCACACCATACAATGGAACTGCTCGCTGCATAGCAGAAGAGTTGATAACTATTATTACAGACTCGAACAGGACAGATACTATCAAAGCTTTACTGTGTGATGGTACTCCTGTAAATACAGGAAAAATTGGTGGAGCCATAAAACTGGTTGAAATTCATCTTAACAGACCAGTGCAGTGGTTGGTGTGCCTCTTTCATTTGAATGAGCTGCCTTTTATGCACGTCTACAAAGCCATTGATGGTAAACAAATAAATTGAAAACAGACTTAACAAAATTGGAAGTAGTCAAATATTCTCGCGTAAAGGGAAACATTAAAGAAATTCCAGCAAATGTTGTGAAGGAGCTAAGCAGTGATCAAAGATATCTCTATGATATGTGTCTGGCAGTGCAAACTGGAGACACTTCTCAAGATCTGTCCACTCGATCCCCAGGTACCCTTCACCATGCTCGCTGGCTAACTCTAGCCAATACGGTCCTTCAATTATATATCTCAACGCCAAATCCCGATGAAAACCTTCAAGATATAGTCAAGATTATTATGCAGTTCTATGCTCCAGGGTGGTTTTGAATAAAATCCCATCCTAATGCAACTGATGGTGCATATAACTTTTGGAATTTAATGTGCTTACTTCGAAATTTAGATGAACAACAGATCATAGAACCAGTATTAAAGAATAACGCCTACTTTGCCCACCCAGAAAATATACTCATATCAATGGTAACTGACAAGAGACTAGAAATTAGGGAGCAAGCTATTTGGAAAATCATCCTTTCAAGAACAGGATTTTCAGGTACCAGAAACTTTGAGTTGCCTCGAACCCTATTTCCAATCTACTAACTACACCGAGATGATCGATTGGCAAAAAGAGACATTACTCCGCCACCGCTGCTAAACAATTTTAGCAACGATGAGCTACTACAGGCTCGATGTAAGCCACTGGAGATAGCTTCTTTTCCATGCCACAGTCAAAGTGTGGAAAGGGCAGTGAACCTAGTAACAAAGGCATGTCAGGAAAGAAGAGGATATGACAACCGTCAAAAGTTTATCTTAAATTCATTAGAATCCAGGCGAAAACTGCCCAAGTTTGAATGGAAGGCCCAATGGAATGAGTAAAAAACATACGAAATAAAATTTCCTAATGATATTGAAAATTTCTTCCTTTTGGATGTGATAAGGAACAATGAAAATGTGAATTGAATTTTAGCACATTTATTATGTCTTTAATGTTTTCTTCTGAATATACAGTATTGTTGTACTTAATTAATTTTCCTAATACTGTACATTATTAAATAAAATATTATACGTTAATAAAGATTTATGTCATCAAAAAACCTGAATGTAGACTAAGTCTCGTAAAAATGGAATATTCTTCAATATAGGTCAAAAAGTGAAAAATTGTGCCAGGGGTAGGAGACTTTAAACAGCGAAAATAATTTATGAGGGGGTTCCTGTGTGTGTGTGTGTGCACTCGTATATACAGTATATATTATAAATTTATAATAATTATCTCTTGTGTACCTGAATCCCAAAATAACATTTACTGATTTTAAAATATTTATGCTCAGTTATTTCTTGGGGCTTTTAGAAGCTATACAGTACTCACACGGTTATCCGTGATTCACTCAACCGTGAATTAAGTTAACCGTTATTTATTAATTGTGACCAGTGTGCACTTATCTGTGATCATGACATCGAGCTAACCGTGTTTTGGCGTTGTGTTTACATCTGTGCTCGCCTCCCGCCAGCCCTCCACAACACGGCTCAATCAGTGTCTCTCCGAGCTTCATAGAGTATACTTGTGCGCTTGTGGCTTCACATATTTTCACGCCTTTTGGCGATTACAAACTAATTAACTGTATATTATACTGTAATATAATAATACTCAATGCAGTTACGCGCAAGATGGGAGGCCAGTCAGTGTTCGCTGGCAGCAGCGGTTGCACCACCCACCCACCTGCCTGCATGTTTATAGTTTTTAAACTTATATCTTTCGGAAAAGCAAATAATAATATCGACTGCATAGTTTATTCAACGATACAATCTCTCTCTCTCTCTCTCTCTGTGTGTGTGTGTGTGTGTGTGTGTGTATTCTCCATCTCTTTCTTTTCTCGTATCCACACATTTTTATTTACTTATTCCTCTTTTTCCTTCGAATTTACACGTTTTTATTTCTTCTTCTTTCATTGCATCAACCAGTTCTCATCCGCACACGCTGATTCTCCATTTCTTTTCTTCACATTCCACACGTCTTTTTATTTCTTAGTCTCTCTTCCTCGCATTTATACGTCTTTTTTCTTCATTCTCTCTTTTCGCCTCCAGGCTTTTATTTTTTATTTATGATCTTTCTTCCCATCAACGCATCCTTTATCCCTTTACCTCCTTTCCTCGTACCCACACGTTCTATCACATCACCTCTTTCCTTCCTTCACCTCCTTTCTCACACTCCGCAATCTCTCCTCTCACACATACACGTAACGTATCGATTGGGACTTATCATAAATTTATTGAAGCTCAGCAGAACATTAGGACAAGATAACGGAATTAAGAATTAAGCATTAAAGGCAGAAAGCGCCGCGAGTTGAATCGAGATAAAAAGGAAAGTCGTTTATAATAAAGATTCATATTTTTAGCTATCATTAGAGAAAGAACAGTAATTAAAGAACTATAAAAACGTGAGTAAAATGAAAAGGAGTTATTTGTTTCGTGTGACCTTTGGTAAGGGAATATTTCCTTTAAGTTCAGAGCGCAGAAGGAATAGAATAGAGACTAAAGCACAGGGATCAACGAAAACGAGAACAATGATAATGATTATGATAAATATATTAATTCTAGCGAGAGAAATTTAGAACAAAATTAGGGAGGTGAAATGAGAAACGATAATGGAATTAAGGAAAATAAATAAATAAATATGAAAGATACGCAACTAAATAGAGGAAGAAATGCGAGGGAATAAATCAGAAATATAGAATAAAAAGTGTGAAATAAAAAGGACAGAAAATGGCTTCCGAAAGAGAATAATTAAGTAAGGTTTAAAAACCCATAAAAATTTTACGATATTTTCTCTCTTTGCATTTAGTCAATATTTTTCGTTATATTTATATAAAACTTTAAGTTAAAAGTATTCATTTAATATACAAGAAAATATATTTATTCATTTGACCTTTATTAACATCCGACCTTTCTTAACATAAGCAAGAGTATGCGATTTCCACATTTATTATAACTGCATTTAGATAAATAACGTTTAATTTAGAGAAACAAAAGAGTTTTATTATTACATCTAACAACACTTCTATCCTTTTTTTTTGCATAATTAGTGTGGCTTCCCGATTCATTTATCGTGTTATTATTCTGGAAATTGACCCTTCTCTCAGTCGTCACATCACCCATTCCCTCAGACGTAACATAAACTGTTCCCTCAGACGTTACATTTTCCCCACGTTCAAACGTCAAATCCCTCAAGTCTTTACCTGATTCCTCCTCGAGACGTGTTGAAGGAAAGCCTCAAATTCTGCTTCTTCCAAATCACGGGATCATTGGCGGCGGGAACCCGATCTACGAGGCATTTCAGCTCTATCATGGAACCGCTGTTGTAGTGTTTCTCCACTACGTCCGATCCCCGCTCATCTACGATGCGAGTCCTCGGCTCTGTAAGGGAATAAATAACACTGGTCAACACTCATTTTATTGCCAATCATATTAGTGATTTTGGGGTAACTTTGTGGTGCTCATTCCGAATATGACATCGGTTTTGCTAGATTGGTTCTAATTTATGAGATAATTGGTACCCCATTGAAACACGTAAAAATGCAAAAAATATAATGTTCAGGCGGAGCCTACTTACAAATCGCATTGAAATTGTCTCAAATCATACAAAAGTAAACACATGAAATACATAATGGCATTTTATTCAGTCTCACCATCTAGAATGTTCAGTTAGTTTCCCATATGCACGCGTTATGGTTACGTTTCCTATTAATTGAGGGTATTCATTATCTCAAGAACTAGAGCCAAATCGGAAAAACTACTTTCATTTTGGAATTCAGCAACCCCAAAATACCCTAAATTCGTACGAATTTCCTTGGCAACGAAAAAAAAATGTTTTTTTTGTTGACCTGTGTAATCAGTACGAGAAGCCGGAAAGGCCCAGCTCCCCTGTCTCCCTAAGGAATTCGCCAAGGAGACCCTCCGCCAGTAGTGTTTTAGATGTTGCATTACTCGCATAAGAAGAAATAACTTACTGGGTCTTGATCTCTCTCGCACCTCAAAGTTTCAAAGTTAACAGCTGTAATTAGTCAAACAGTGAGCAGTGAAGAAAAGAAAAGAAAAATAAAGAAAAGAAGAGAGAACAGAGACAAAGGAAACGAAGACCGTGGTTTAAAAAAAAGGAAAATAAAAAATAAAAAGGGGAAATGAAAGAGAGAACAGAAATAGTGGAAAATAATTATAATATATATAATATATATATATATATATATATATATATATATATATATATATATACACACACCGTATCTGACGGCTTACAAGACGCTGCGCCGTGAAAGACGCACCTTAATTTTGGAAAGGTAAATTCAAGAAAAAAAGTTTTTGATGCACTTTATTGTTAATACAATGGATATGTAAAATTCAATAAAAAGAAAACCCAAAAGCCAATAAAGAAAGATATGATTATTACTCTTATTATGTGTTATTAATCAATTAATTAATTGATGTGCTGTATTGCCACTTTCGGCTTCTAAGACGCAGGGCGATTTTTTAAGGTATTTATAAGGAAAAAAAGTGCGTCTTATAAGCCGACAAATACGGTGTGTATATATATATATATATATATATATAAAGGGTGAATCAAAAGTGGGGCTTCAAATGGAACATTTATTAATTTAGTGAGTTTGCAAACTGCAGCCCGTGAAGCCGTTTGCATATGTCAATTCTCTCACATAAACCACTGTGGACACTGCGTAACATTCTAGTAAAGACGTTGCAACACTCCTTTCGAATATTCATTGGTAGTTCCTCAAATGGTGTGTGTGTGTGTGTGTGTGTGTGTGTGTGTGTGTGCGTGCGCGCGACTAACCAACCACAAGGGTCAGGCCTCTTCACAAAAAAGGGAACATTTCAAAGGAATGGCCTGACATCTAGATACTAGAATGCTACACAGTATTCACAGTAGTAATTTGTGTAAACGGCTTCACGGCCTACAGTTTGAGTACTTATGCAATTAATAAATATTCCACATGGAGTCGGACTTTACCGCAACCACAGCCAACTAGTTGACAAAAAATCCAGATTGCTTATTTTCGCCATGAAAAGATTTCACCAACCACACTTATTTTTCTGGTTTACGCAATCACTGCAATTATTTTTCTGTGCAACGCTAATCAAATGTGCCACGTTTTATAATAAGATTATAACTTATTAAAACGTACATAAACCTGCTTTTTAAGTCCATTAAAATCCGACCGAAAATTTAAGGGATTAATTATCTCCAGAAATTACTAAATTAAAAAATAAACGTAAATGAATTAAGGCTGACTTACCGTGCTCTCAAAACTAATATATATATATATATATATCAACGTAAAGATCGACGCTTGTATAGGAGAACATCCCGCGCAAGATGAGGAGGGAGAACGAACAAATGAAAAAATGAGGTAACTACCCGGGAATCGAACCCGGGATCTTCCGATTGCCGGTCAGATATGATAACCACTACACCATGGTCCTCACTCGATCAGAAGTCGTAATTCTCCTACATACGCGCAGAAACCAATGCCCCGAGAGGGGCACCTCCCGCATGCCGCACCTATATGTACATTTCAACTGCAAAGAACACGCAGTATAATTAACGTAAAGAACGACGCTTGTATACTGGGTGTTCTTTGCAGTTGAAATGTATATACTGTATATATATATATAATAT
The DNA here is from genome assembly GCA_023014485.1 of Bathynomus jamesi. Taxonomy (NCBI): domain Eukaryota; kingdom Metazoa; phylum Arthropoda; class Malacostraca; order Isopoda; family Cirolanidae; genus Bathynomus; species Bathynomus jamesi. Next base: position 390,245 of record JAJOZX010001843.1, on the reverse strand, counting down.
ATGTATATGATGCAAATCCACAAGGAAAAAGAAAAATGATTCCAAAGCCTTTTGTGTATTCAGAAGTACACCTCGTCATGGAATTTCCTGACGAGGTGTACTTCTGAATACGCGAAAGGCCTTGGAATCATTTTTCTTTTTCCTTGTGGGTTTACATCATTCATTTATTTCACGTGTCTAATTGTGAAACTCAGCCCTATATATATATATATATATATATATATATATATATATATATGTTACAC